>JABUQX010096638.1:15000-17500 GCA_015478945.1 Trachelipus rathkii
TAAACCTTAGCATTGCTGAGATTCTAATCTTACTCTTTCATAGGAAAGAAATCTATCAGAAGTCACCCAAATAGATTTTAGTAAAATGAATAATGGTACTATTATGATGCGAAGTTACAATGGCATCAGATGCAGCAGTATCGCTACACAAAGAACAGGCAATAGATGAGTATCTTATGATAAAATTAGATTGTCTCTCGCAGTCACACATTACAATATTGTTACACTTCGTGCAGAATACTTAGCAAATTTACAATATATTAGATAGCTATCAGTGAAAGAAGCTTTTCACCATAAAGACTTCTGAAGAGCCTACTTGAGAAAAATGGCTAATGTGTGATTATGAGAGATGGAATGACTCTGTGGAGCGTCGTGACAGTACGCTCGCAATGTAGCGATGATCATAGAATCTTTTGGAAGAATATATGAGATTATTGCTCGAAATTAATGGTTTCTCGACTTCCCTCATCTCATTGTCAGGCGATTAAATTAACAATTTAGGATTAAGATAGATTCTTTTAGTAATTTCATATAAACTCTTCTATTTTTATATGAGCATTTATATTATTCTTTTGTACCTTTTTCCGATATGATATGATATATATATATAATATATATATATATATATTATAATATATATATATATATAGTATAGTATATTATAATATATTAATATATTATATATAATATATATATATTATATATCATAAGACGACTATTTTTGTTTGGCCCCCCCCCGAAAAAAATTCTGGATACGCCACTGTATATATATATAGTAATTATATATATTATCTATATGTTATTATTATATTATATAATAATATATTATATAAGTTATATATATATAATATATATATTATATATATATATATATATTATATTAATATATATATATTATAATACTATTATATAATATATTATATATATATATATAATAATATATGATATATATAGTATTTATAGTTATCTATATATATATATATATATATATATATATTATTATCTATATATATATCAAATACAATAATAATATATTATATATATTATATATATATATATATATATATTATATATTATATATTATATATAATATATATATATATATATATATAAACAGTCTCAAACGATTTTCATGAAACTTATGTTAAAAAACGAAAAAGGGAAGCGCAATTTTTTTTTCTTGAAAAAAGTTATGAGGTTTCGAATTAAATAATTACCCTTGTTCTTTTTAACTCGTCAGATGCCTTTTTTAAATTTATTTATAGGCTTATAATGGGCATATGATGTTGAAGGAATGACTTTTATTACTTTTTCACAACTCACAGGTTGAGAGGGATAGGGGGCAGGAATCCCCATATACAAATTCTCGTGTGCCATGCATTCATTTCGTACTTAGAAATAATATAAATAGTTATTCTCCTTAGATCTTAAGTAAAAAATTTCAAAAAATATAAATAAAAAAACTTAAAAATGATTATATATATATAATATAGTATATATATAAATATATTATATATATATTATATTTATTATATATATATTATAATAATATTATTATATATATATTATATGCATATATATATATATAACGTAATATATATATATATTATATATTATCTTATATTATATAATTATATATATATATATATATAAGGTTTATATATATATATATATAGTATATAGTATATATATATATTATATTGTATTTGCGCTGGCGCGCTTAGCTCAGTGGTAGAGCACATCCTTCACACGCGATGGGGCCCTGGTTCGATCCTGGGTTGGAGCGAGGACATGTGAGGCTATTCTCTATTAACTCTAGCTTCGTCCACTCAGACGTTAATGAGTACATTTGTGTTGGTTTGTCGTTTTTTTGGGAAACAAAATACCCAAATGGGGGAAATAAATCGCGGCCCGGTCCCGCGATGGGCCTGGCAGCAGCGGATTTAGCCGTTTAGGCCTTGTTTCCAAAGACTTTCTCGAAGGTCCACGACAGGACGAAGTCTTATGGGGGTTGTGATTAATTCCTTTTTTAATATATATATATATATATAATATATATATATATATTATATAATATTTTATTATATATTATTATATATATATATGTAATTATAATATATATAATTATTTATATATTATATATATATATATACTGTTGTGTTGTGTGTGTGTGTGTTGTGTGTGTGTGTGTGGTGTGTGTGTGTGTGTTTGTCTGTGTGTATTAGAATTTAAATGGTTAAATTAGTACACTCTATACTTGCAAATTTAATAGGATAAGGAAATATGAGAGAAGAGAGAGAGAGAGAGAGAGAGAGAGAGAGAGAGAGAGAGAGAGAGAGAGAGAGAGAGAGATAGACAGACAGAGAGAGAGAGAGAGATGATAGTCAAGACTTTACAGACCATTCAAGGCTAGTCTGTTATATTTTGTGTGTGTGTGTTTGTGTGTTTGTGTGTGTGTTTGTGTGTGTAGGTGTGTGTGTGTAGGTGTGTGCCGTGTGTT
>JABUQX010096638.1:22500-27500 GCA_015478945.1 Trachelipus rathkii
GTTTTAACCTTTATTATACGGATTTGCAAATATAAGCAGTAATACACAAATTACCATACTATATGACCATAGTATATATATATATATATATATATATATATATATATATATATATATATATATATATATATATATATATATATATATATATATATATATATATCTATATATATATATATATATTATTTATAACAACTCCCAGGAAGGGCTATCGGCCTGTCAGTCCGGATAAAAGAGGAGGGTTGCTGCGACAGGCCTAGCAAGCCGGCAGCATAAAACACTTTAAGCTCGTGAAACCTTTTGTTGTGCCTCGAATAACGGACAGACTTCTCGGTACCCGACTCGGCGAGTTCAAGGACTACGGAAAAAGGACTATCACTACAAACTGGCTACAATAAACGCGAGCACCTTCTCTGGAAAAGAGGAGGAGGCTGTAGAGCTGATGATGGAGAGAGGTCTGGATATCTTGGGCGTGTGCGAGGTGAGGTATAAAGGAGAGGGAGTGAAGAAATTACACAATGATTATGTCATGGTGTATAAGGGTAGAGAGGAAGAGAGAAGACACGGTGTAGCGATTGTTATGACACCAGAAACATATAAAAGTGTAATAGAAACGGTATTAGTGAACGAAAGAATTATGGCTGTGACGTTGAAGAGTGGAGAGTCAAAATTGAGTATTATACAGGTCTATGCGCCGCATCAGGGAAGACCTGCGGAGGAGAAGATAGAGTTTATGGAGACCCTGCAGGGTGTATATGATGGAAGAAGAGGAGGACACATAATAATTATGGGAGATATGAATGCACATGTGGGATTGAGGAGAGAAGGAGAGGAAGCAGCTGTGGGGGCGTTCGGAGTTGGAACAAGAAATATAGAGGGGGAAAGACTAGTTGACTTTGCTATAAGAAATGGTGCAGCGATCATGAGCACCTTTTTTAAACATGGAGAGAGTAAAAAGTGGACATGGTACCGCTGGAATTCAGAAAACCAGGAATATACGGAAAAATCTATGATAGACCTAATGATATGTAATGATAAGAGGGTGTTTATGGATGTCAAAAGCATACCATCAGTGTCTCTGGATTCGGACCACAGACTTGTGGTGGGGAAGATAAGATGGAGACAAAGGAAGAAGCCGAAGAAAGTAACCAGAGAACGATACTGTTTTGAAAAATTAAAAGATGAAAACACAAGAGAAGATTTCAACAACAAACTAGTTAGAAAATATGAAGAAATCTCAGGAACTGTGGAACGAGTAGAGGAAGGTTGGAAAGATTTCAGAGAAGGTGTGGAGCAGGTTGCACGAGAAGTGATTGGAACAAAAAAGATAAGTAGTGGGAAAAGGAAAAAGACGGTTTGGTGGAATGAGGAAGTCAAAAACGTAGTAAAAGAAAAAAACAAGAAATACCGTTTATGGATGAAGACAAGGACAGAGGAAAATAGACAAGCTTATGTTCTGGCGAGAAATCAAGCAGAAATAGTAAAAAGACGAAACATCGATTTATCATGGGAAAGAATAGGAGGAGAATTGGAGGAAGACATGAGGAGCACTAGGAAGTTGATATATGGAATGGCTAAGAGATTAAGAACAAAAGATGAACCTAACACGAATGTGATATTCAACAAAGATAGAGAACCAATAGTGGATAGTGAAAAGGTCGAGGAGATATGGACAGAATATTTTGATGAATTATTAAATGTGGAGGACGACTAGGAAAATATGGGGGGGGGGATAACCCACAAATGGAAGACCGAGAACAGGATGACTTGGAATCGATACATGGCGAGGAAGTGAGACAAGCTATAAGAGCCTTAAAGAATGGAAAGAGCCCAGGAGTCGATGGACTAAATAATGAATTATTCAAAACAGGAGAAGGTATGGTGACATGGATGACAGAACTTATAAATTGTATATGGAGAGAGGAGAACATACCGTCAGATTGGAGAAAAGCTGTGATATGTCCAATACATAAAAAAGGAGATAGAAGAGAATGCCAGAATTACAGAGTAATAGTGTTGCTATTGAGCGCATATAAAATACACGAGAGGATAATAGAGAAAAGTCTTCGGAGAGAATTAGAGACAAAGATAGGAGAGTGGCAACACGGATTCAGGCCAAATAGAAGTGTAATTGACTTGATATTCTCTTTAAAAATGATAGTGGAGAAGAGCATAGAATGGAATAAGGTAGCATATATCGCATTTATAGATCTAGAGAAAGCTTTTGATAGAATACAAAGAGAGAGATTGTGGATGGTGATGGAAGACCCTGCATATGGAATAAATAAGAAGCTGATAAGGATAATAAGGAATATGTATGAAAACCCCATAAACACGGTTAGAACGGAGATGGGAAGGGAGAAATGGTTTGAAACGAAGACTGGAGTAAGGCAGGGCAGTGTGCTGTCCCCTTTACTTTTTGCATTATATCTGGACAACTGCTTGAAGAGGATATGTGTAAGAGAGGATAGGGAATACACCTTTGTATACGCTGACGACGCGGCTGTGGTGACAAAGGAACAACACGAACTACAAGCTGCTGTGAATTCTTGGAATGAAGTTATGATGGAGTGGGGAATGAAAATAAACAGGGAGAAGACGGAGATAATGACGATATCGAGACAGGGAGAACACGCGGAGATATGGATGGAAGGTACACAGTTAAAACAGACCAGCAGATTCAAATATCTAGGAGTAATATTCGATGAGAAAGGATGGATAGATTCAGAACTGAGGGAAAGAATAACAAAATATTCAAAGAATGTGGGAATGTTGTACCCATTGATGATGCAGAGAGGAGTGCCAGTAGAGGTAAAAGTGACTATATATACAACCATCCTACGACCAATATTACTATACGGGTCGGAATGTTGGGTACTTAACACGATGCAGAAGAGTAAAATAGAAGCTGCGGAAATGCGAGTGTTAAGATTAATAAGAGGAGTAACGCTGAGGGACAGAGTTAGAAGTGAAGCAATAAGAGAAGAGCTCGGAGTCCGCCCAATAATGGAATGTATTGAAAGAAACCAGCTGAGATGGTTCGGTCATGTGCAGAGAATGGAGGACTTTAGATACCCCCGAAGACTACTTAATTGGAGACCTATCGGAACGAGACCAGTGGGAAGACCAAGAAAAAGATGGAAGGATGCTGTGGAAGAAGCAATTACGTCGAGGGGAGAAACGATGGAGAATGTGGAAAGGACGGCACTATTTGAAGACCGGGACGTCTGGAGGGATTTCTGGAGGAGCAACACTTGACAGGATCTACCTAACAAGATGGATGGTGAGAAAGGTGAGATATATATATATATATATATATATATATATATATATATATATATATATATATATATATATATATATATATATATATATATATATATATATATATATATATATATTTTATATATAAAAATATATATATAAGTATAGAGATATATATATATATATATATATATATATATATATATATATATATATATATATATATATATATATATATATATATATATATATATATATATATATATATATATATATATATATATACCCCAATGCATTCTACATGTATTGAATGTATGACTTCCATTGCTTTCATGTCATTTAACAAATAATTATTATTTATAACAACAAAATAAAGATTATGCAGCCCTGCTTTAGATATTCCATTTATATATATCTACCAAAGGGTTTGCAATATATATATATATATATATATATATATATATATAGAAAGAACATATAATAGGAAGGTAAAGAATTAACTGCCTTCTCCGGGATTGAACCACCGCCATGTTGCGACTGAGGACAATATACCCGGTGCGTTACGACTGAGCTATCCTCCAACCCAAAAAAGTTGGATTCAAGAACAGTTATAAAGCAACCGAGTTCCCGTCAAGGCGACATCATCAGGTGTCCAGCCTGTCCTATCTCTCGTTCTTTATGCAATATTTAATATTTATATTTTATATATATATATATATATATATATATATATATATATATATATATATATATATATATATATATATATATATATATATATATATATATATATATATATATATATATATATATATATATATATATATATATATATATATATATATATATATTATCAATCACATTTCGTATGTGCTAGAAGTGACGTCTTTATTATACCGACTAGTTTCGGGTGAATCACACGTCTACCCATATCAAGGCTTAGACTATACTGAACAATATAACAAAATTTTAAATAAATAATACTTAAATAAACTACATAAAAGTTATATATAAATAAATAAATAGAAGAAAATTAATAATTGCCAATATATAGAAAAAGTATCACTAAGCGACAAAACTCTACTTCAGTATTAAAATATTTTCAGTTTGTAAATTTTCATTCAGCTTTGGAGCGTGGTGCCAAATATATAAGGATTCTAAAGAATGGAGGTCAGGTTCTCTTTCAAAGTCCAAAATATTGAAATTTGAATCCTGTATAGGATGATTTTTCTGAAGAGAATGAGAATTGATCGCAGAATAAGGGGGATGGTGCAAATGTTCCAAAGTTCTATAGGAGATACCTTTATGTTCAGCAATGCGAATAGAAAGACTACGAGTAGTCTTTCCTATGTAGGTGGCATCACAGTCACCGCACTTGTATTTGTATATCACTGATGAACATAAAGGTAAAGGAAGTTTATCTTTAACTTTGAAGAATTTTCCAATTTTATTTTCATTTGAAAAAGCTAATCTGAAGTTGAACTGGGGGTAATTTGATTTTAATATTCCTTTAATTCTGCGTTCAATTTCACAACTCATTCTCCCCATAAAAGGTAATTTCATATAATTTAGTGCAAGATATTTGCTGAAATTTTAACGAAAGTTGTTTCCTGAATATGCTGTCAATGATAAAACCTGGGAATCCATTCTTTAGAAATAGCGTCTTTAGGAAGTCCAATTCATTCGAAAGATTAATATATGAAGATGAGATCTTGTATGCTCTATCGAAAAGCGTT
>JABUQX010096638.1:32500-35234 GCA_015478945.1 Trachelipus rathkii
AGAGCAATAGAGATATATATATATACGTTATATATATATATATATATATATATATATATATATATGGCGGTATATATATATATATATATATATAAAGAGCATATATATATATATTATATATATATATATATATATATATATATATATATAGCATATAGTATATATATATATATATATATATATATATAGTATGTATATATATATATATATAGTAGTATGTTATAGTATGGCGTCTGAGAGTATATATATATATAGAGATAGTATATATATGTATGTATATATATATTATATTACATATATTATTATTATATATATATATATATATTATATAAAAGTATATATTATATATATATATATAGATATTATGCACATTTCCTCTAGAAAGCAATTATCAATTTTCTTCTCTCTGTATATTATGATGATTTTCAAAACTGATTATATGTTGAGGAATTTATTTTATTTTATATTTAAAAAAATATAAAAATGTGAGATTCCACTAGCAATGAAGGCCTGAACTCATCTCATATATATATATATGATATAAGTAGTCATATATATATATATATATATATATATATATATATATATATATATATATATATATATATATATATATATATATATAAATATTTATTTTTTGTGTGTGTGTGTGTGTGTGTGTGTGTGTGTGTGTGTGTGTGTGTGTGTATCTGTGTGTGGGTGTGTGGGGCTGTGTGCGTGTGTTTATATATATATATATATATATATATATATTTGTGTATATGTGATATATATGGTATATATATATATATATATTAGAAATATATATATATATATATATATATATATATATAATGGGTGTATTTTTAGATATGTGTGTGTGTGTATGTATGTACTAAAAACAAAACTAAAGTAATCATCAGAAACTTTAGGAAAAAAACACAACTTTTCTATGAATAAAAGCAATAGTTTGACTATAAATTTAACTCTTTTTTTAGCAACATTTGAAAACATTAATTTAGCGACATTCAGAGATTTCAAAGTTTAAAGTCGTTGAATTCGTTTAACCTCTTTTCAAATTTGAATTTAGAACTCTGTCTTAATTGAAAGGCGGGTCACTTATATTTTCATGTGTGTTTGTATAAGTATCTATGTATGTGTATGTATATGTATAAGGTATATATATTTTTAAGGGACCTTTTCGGTCTGTAAAACACAGTTAGTTTTGGATTAATTTAAGTTTTTTATTACTATTTTTGTAGTAAATGATATAAAAAATATTTTTTCTTTTTTATGACTTTGCTGAAACAAATTACGAAAAGCCATTGCAAATAGCTAATACTTTTGCAAATGAAAAAATGACGACAATCAAAACTGTCTCGAATAAAAATAAAATAAAATTCAATTAGTATTGAACATAGAAATGCATGGCACTCAAACATTTATTTGCTGGGGTCCCATATCCTCCAACTGTGAGTAGGGAACAAGTATCAAAATTTTCATTATAAAAGCGACCGAAACGATTATTATATATAACCAATAGCGTTGTGCAGTTGGCAGTCATCTAATTTGCTATATGAATGAAAAGTATCTCAGTTTCTCTCTACTACTACTACTACTACTACTACTACTACTACTACTACTACTACTACTACTACTACTACTACTCAATTTAAAAATCTCAGAGACGATTTTTTTATTTTTTTATTATTACTACTATTTATTTGCTTGTTTAATAACTCCATTTAATAATATTAATAACTGTATTGAAAAAAGGAATATTATTTACCTCATTTCCCACAAAAATAATAATGATTTTTTATTAAAATTAAACGAAAGCTTTTTTTTTTTTAAAAAAAATCAAGAAGGACCATTTTATTTATGCATTCTCCGTTTGTATGTATGTGTCTATATCTGCATGCATGTATGTGTGTTTGTGTGATTGTACTTAATTATATATGTAAAATTGCCGATTGTATTTATTTATAAAGGAATATTGTTTATATGTATATCTACATGCACTTGAATGTATGTTTGCATGTGCATGAGTTATTACTGTAATTGTCTGCAGCACCGCACCGCACAGCCACACTGGAATTACCGCACTGCACCGCACGCGATGCGTCTGCCAACCATAACCTTTTTATTTTTAATATCAAAAGACTTTGAAACTTATTTTAAGTTTAAAAGTATTTATTTTTTTTTAAATATTTGTAATTATTTTTTTTATATTATTTTATTGAACTTTTTTTTTTATCAAAAATATTTAAATATTATATTGATATTATTATTGATAATATTACTTGTAATACTACGGGTAATATATTTCTTTGATATGAAATATTTTCAATGAAATTCAATGAATAATAATAATAATAATAATAATAATAATAATAATATAATAATAATAATAATAATAATAATAATAATAATAATAATAATAATAATAATAATATATTTATAGTAACTTGTTATATATATATATATATTATATATATATATATATATATATATATATATATATATATATATTATATATATATATATAGGGTATATATATATGTATATATATATATATATATATATAAAGGTTATATATATATATATATATATATATATATCAGCGGGAATCCTTATTGCTTTCTTAGCATGCTGCGCATGCTTAAGGGAAAAAGCAGAAAAGAAAATTTAATAATAGTATACTGTCATTTGAGAATAAAGATTTATGATTATTCATTATTATTCTTCACCAGCG
>JABUQX010096639.1:0-2500 GCA_015478945.1 Trachelipus rathkii
AGATTAATACTCCTGTAACACGTCTCGTGAATCTCGAATCTCCTAACTTCGATGCTCTGTGGCTCAAAATCTTTCTTCCTTCTGCTACAATAATCTTGTGCTTTTGCTATACTGTTCTCCTAACAAGAACAGATTTTCCACTCTTTCTTTGAATATCTTACTACCCTCTCACGAGCTGTTATGTCTCTCATCCAAATACTGAGGTCCTCAATTTAGGGGATTTCAATGTACACAAACACTAACTTAATTTTTGGGGTCCTCATGCATACTGATTTAGGTTGGGGAGGAGGCAGAATCAATTCAGACATCTCATACGAGATCTGGAGCAACGCCTTAATCAAAGAACTAGGAGCGACATTCCGGAATCGTCCTACCAATTCTTGAACACAACTTGACGCTAGGTTTTTCACGCACTAGTCCTCTCTCTATAATACAAACTACCTTCGCTCCTATTGGTAAATCTGACCACAACTTTATATTCTTAACTTTAATACCTTTCTCTCCACAGCTTCCAATGCCTGCCTATGCGTTTTTTCGTAGGGCACTTTGACGGAGTGATTTTGGGGGGCCTTGCGTCGCTTCTAGCTAACATAATTGGAATGCCTGATTTGACTCTGAATGACGCTTGCAGCTTGCTATAGCCAATAAGTGGGTAGCTGTAATCCGTTGCGCGGGATGAGCAGATGTGTACTCAGTTCCTTCCTATCGGAACGAAATGCTTTCTCCTCCTCATAATCCATGGTTTGATCGTGCCTGTTATCTGGCCATTCAGGCTAGAGAACAGCGTGTCTATCGGGGGTGGAAAAATTCCTCAATTCTCCTATCACTCCTCGCTAATTCTCAAACTACAGCTACAATCGTGAGGGATACTCTTCGACGAAGCTAAAGAGGGCTTTCATCAAACGAAAACTGCGCTAACCTCCTTGGTTCTCATACTGACAAATCTCTTTCTGGCCTCTTGCCAAAAAACATCTCTAACAACTTCTGTAAATCTTGCCTTTCCTCATCTTTTCGATCTGATGGCTCTGGTTGCTTAACTCTCCACTGAAAGGCCAATCTCTTGGCTTCCTATTTTTCCTCTAACTCAACCCTGGACGCTTCTGGCCATTCCTCCCCCTCCACCTTCTCCTCTCAGGTTTCTATGTCTTTGCCTGTGATACATCTTCGAGAATCGTCCATACTCGTTGTCGAGTCGCGAGTGCCATGGGCTCACTGAGATCTATGAACCGTTATTGTATAGGCGCGGTGGCCCGGATGGCATTCCTCCCCGAGTTTGAGGAGTGTTGCTTCCGAGCTGCCCCTCACCTCCCGTTTCCAGAAGGGCTTTTTTATTTTATTCTCTATGTCTCAATACTAACACTTTCCCTCAATGTTGGAAGCACGCACATGTCCAACCCATTCCGAAAAAAGGAATGCCGACTGCTGATCCTATCTAACTATCGCCCTATAGCTCTCACCTGTGTTCTATTCTAAGATCTTTTGAAACCCTTCTTAACTCTCACTTCTTAGAACATCTGGAATCTCAATTCTCTCTTTTCCGATCGTCAGTACGGCTTTCGGCGTTCGAGGTCTACTTGTGATAATACTTTCCTATTTTAACCGCGATTTAGGTTTTTCCCGCCCTTAGGAACTTACGGGGAGATTGCGTGTGCGCTTGACATATTCCAAAGCATTTGACCGGTATGGCACGCATCACTGCTCTCCAAAGCTACCCTCCTTTGGGTTTCCTCCTTCGTTTTGCTTTACTTATATCTAGTTTTCTTTCAAATCGCTCAATATCGGCTGTTGTTGATGGGGCGACTTCTTCTTCCTTTTCTGTCAATAGTGGTGTTCCTCCGGGTTCGGTCTTATTTCCTACTTTATTCCTACTTTCATTAATTAATTATCTACCTGCACATCTAACTCTATTCACTTATATGCCGATGAGACCCGACCCTTCATTCTTCAACTCATTACAATTCTGCTGCTCTCTTTTTTACTTCTAGAATTGGCCTCCCGTCTTAATCTTTCCGCCATTCTATTCTCGCTGATCTGGATATAAATTTCCGGGTGGGGTCGTCTGAACCCTGTGAAATTCAATTCTTTTAAAAACTCAATTTCTTCAAATCTCCCTCTCTTAAATACCTTCTAACTTTCCTATCTCTTTAAACGGTTCTCTCGTCTCTCCTGTTTGTGACAATAATAAAAATCCTTGGTCTGAACATAAACAAGAAAAAATTGTCTTGGAAACCTCACATCAACAACGGTTTGCTAGGGCGCCCTCAAAGAAACTGGGAGTTCTGTTTAGACTGCGAGACTTTTTTTCCTCTTCACAGTTTCTTATCACACGTTATACAAGGGCCTCATCCGCCCTTGTGTGGAGTACTGCTCTCATATCTGGGGGGTCTGGTTCACCCGGCTTTTGGATAGGGTAGAGTCAAAGGATAAAGACTTATAAACTGTCCGTTTCTTTCTAGTTCACTTGACCCTCGCCTATGTTTGCGGCGCGATGTTGGTGCCT
>JABUQX010096639.1:7500-20960 GCA_015478945.1 Trachelipus rathkii
ACTTAAAACATTTTTTATTAAAAACAATTTTCGCGAACCTAAAACTGTAACTCATTACAAGACCTATTATTTAACACATATATTATTAATTATTTTTCTTTTATATTTTCTACTTAATACTTTTTAATTTATAAATTTTTAAAAAATTGTAATGTAAGAAGAAAAAAATTCAGAGTGTCTGATATATAACATTTTATTTACTACAATGTACGCGAAATTTTACTAAAACAAACATAACATTACATACCTTAAGCAGTAAATCAGTAAATTCATAGAGGGTGACGCTAACACCAAGGGGGGAAATAGGTATGCTTTTGTTTTACTTGCTTTACTGTGCTTTAACTCTTCTGCTTTACTGCTTTAACATTCTGCTTTAACTGCTTTAACTTTCTGCTTTAATTAACTGCTTTAACTTTCTGCTTTACTGCTTTAACTTTCTGCTTTACTGTTTTAAAACTTTCTGCTTTACTCGTTTTAACTTTCTGCTTTAGCTGTTTAACTCACATGTTTTAAAACTGCCTTTAACTCATATATTATTAACATTACATACTTAAGCAGTAAATCAGTAAATCAATAGAGGTGTTATTACCTAACACCTAGGGGATTTAGTATGCTTTTGTTTTACTGTTTTAACTGCTTTAACTATCTGCTTTACTGCTTTAACTCTCCTGCTTTACTGCTTTAACTATTTGCTTTACGGCTTTAACTATCTGCTTTACTTGCTTTAACTATATGCTTTACTGCTTTACCTTTCTGCTTTACTGCTTTAAACTCATATATTATTAACATTGTTTTCTTTTATTTTGTTTTAATACTTTTTATTTTTATTCTTTTTTTCTTTTATCTTTATCTTTATTATTTTTACTTTTATTATTATTTTATTTTGTAACAACACGGTAATTTGTTTTTTTTGTTAATACTTAGTGTTTACTTCATTGAAACTTTAATTTTTTTAATACTTTAGAGCTTGATTTCTGGCCACTACTAACCCATATTAATATTAATTATTTTACTTTATTATTTTTTATTTTTATTATTTTTATTATATACTTAGTGTATTAATTCAATGCTATCTGTTATTATTATTTAGCAACACACACACATACACACACACAACCTTACACTTATACACAAATACACAGATGAAATTTAAACACACTTTTCCTTATGACAATTACATTTACCCATAGACACTTACTTTTAGCCATTATACAGCACACACAGATTTACTTAACGATTTACTTCATACTCAAACCGATTACTTACACCTCAACGCACAGATTTACTTACACTTCACACACAGATTTACTTACACACGACACACACAACACCCACACCCACCACACACAACACAGATTTTACTTACACACAGACAGATTTTACTTACACTCACACAGATTTACTTACACTCACACACAGATTTACTTATACACACATACAGATTTACTTAACACACACACGATTTACTTACACACACGATTTACTTACAGTGCACACAACACACAGATTACTTACACACCAACACACGCAGTCACCTCCAACACTTACAAAAAACCAAAACCCACTACACTCACACACGCACACTCCACTTACACACCCACCACACACAGCATTCCACTTACACATATAACGTATATTTATTAAAACATTTTATTTGTTAATTAAACACGTACATTTATATTTCTCATTCTTCAAATATAACTAAAAATTATTTCAAAGTTTCTTAAAACTTTCTATAATAAATCAATCATTATCTTTGAAACAAAGAATTTATTATTAACTGTTAATACTTTTTGTTTATAAATTTTTATAACTATCAAGTTTTAAAATAACTTTTACTAAAAGTTTATGAAATTTTATTAAAAACAATATCATTTTTAACGTTCCTTAAGCAATAAATGCAGAAAATCAGTAAGTCCAGCCCCTAGCACCCCTCTACAGCAAGCTATGCCACGTTTTGTTCTTTTGACTTACTGGCTTTACTATCATCTTAGCGGATGTAATAAAGTATAGAAAATAAACAAAATAGAGTTCTTCTCTGCTAAACATAACATGTATTTTATTAAAATCATTCTAAATGTTTTTATTTAAAAAATAACAATTATTCACTTACATTTATATTATTCGCGTCGATGTTAACTAAAAATATTTCAAAAGTTTTTTAAAATAATTTGGATTTTCTTTATTATTATCTATGTACATTGACAATCCAACACGACAACCCGCACTCGTTACAGATACGAAACTGACCTCTCTCTGTAAAATGGGTTGGAAATAACTACTTTAGCCATAAATTTAGGATAATCCGTTTTGTACCCCCGGGGCGATTTAGGCCTAATACTAGGGCTCAAAATATATTTCAAACTGACTTTTTCTGTAAAATGTGGTGCAATAAACTACGTTAGGCCTAAATTTAGCCTAAAGTAGTTATTTCTTTTTTGTATCACAGGCGGATTTAAGCCTAATACCAGGTCAAAAGGTAATTCCAGTATATACAAGAATCGAGAATCAATGTTATTATTTTATAAATATATTTCAAACTGTACCACGCTGGATCGGTAAGATCCTTTAATCAGGTAAGAAGGAAATGTTTACCTTTCTTGTGAGTGGACGGAGTAATCCTTATCTATATATGACCTCGTATGTTATTGGTCGAGAATTATTTTATCGCTTTTTGGTTTTAAGGTATGAAAAAGCATGTTTTTTCATATCCTGAGCCCAAGTTTCGTTTATTATTTAAACTCTTAACATACATGTAAATATTTATTTAAGAAAGTAATAATATAGAAATTAATAATTAGAAATTAATAATTAGAAATTAATAATTATGAAATTACAGTAATTTATATATATATATATATATATATATATAAATAATATATATATATATAGTATATATATATATATATATATATATATATATTATATTATATATATTATAGTATATATATAGTATATATATTATATAAGGATAACATTAAATATATACAAACGTGTTAAATATATTTACAATGGTTTAATATATAAGGTTAACATATTAAATATAATACAGGAATATTATTATATATTACACTTCCACATGATGTTTTCGCCTATTTTATATTAATTCTCCAAATCTTTGCAGATATGCCAATCATTTATATCATTATCGATGATATAGTTTCGTGTCTCAGTAATACCTTCAGTTAACACATACGTAAAAAGTTCCCGCTCAGATATCATAGTATATTTACATTCTTGGAGTCACCTGCATAATGCATTCTTGCCATTGTTTTCTAAGTAGATAAATGAATTTCTGTACGTCTATAGAACTTATGAAGCGATCGATGATAACCGTAGGATCATCGATCAGGGTTTTCTTAAATGCGTAGTATTTTTGGTATAACATGTAATGAATTACGGTTTACGTAATTAGATAACACATATGTCTTCTTCAGCTGTATTAACATGCGCTTACGTACCTCTAACATATATTTCATCTGCGCTAGGCCTGAAATGTAGAATCCAAATGATGTAGGTTCAAAATACGGCTGTTTCATTATTTCTCTCCCATAATCTAACTTCCAAACTGATTAGGTTTTGGTGTTTATAAAATGCTAGAGTAAGTTGCTTATCGCTGGTTTCTTCGCACAGGCTAATAACTGTTTCGGTCCAGTTTAAAGCTGAACTTGGTTTAAAGTATTCTGTAAGCCACTCTTCAGTGTGATTACATATACAAAGTAATTCATCTGGACTCACGAAAATACGCTTGGTATTATAACAGGGTGATTGGGTAGCAACACTTGAAAAATCAAAATCATTCGGGTTTCTTTATATAAGAATGAAACCCTACCTTCCTGGGATCTTGATTTCCCACTGGACAATGTCTTGTATTGAGGTATACATTTTTAAGGTGAATAATAAAATACACTTAGTAAAAAAAGACACTTTTTTATTAAAAAAAAGAAAATTTGTGCCCCGCTTAGAGCCAAAACCGAGTACTGATTTTAAAAATGAGTTTTGGATCTAAAACATCCGACTGCTCAAATATAATTTTCATCCAATCACAGATAAGGTTCAGGATATGAAAAAACATGTTTTTCATACCTAAAAGCGATAAAATAATTCTCGACCAATCACATACGAGGTCATATAGAGATAAGGATCTTACCGTTCTTGTGAGTGGACGGAGTAATCCTTTTAAGCAGGGTAAGAAGGAAATATTTTATAAAATAATAATAACATTGATCTCGATTCTTGTCTAACTGGAATTACCTTTTGACCTAGTATTAGGCTTAATCGCCTGGATATCAAAAAGGTTTATCCTAAATTTAGGCATAAATTTAGGCCTAACGTAGTTATTCGCACCACATTTTACAGAAAAGGTCAGTTTGAAAATATATTTTGACCGGGAATTAGGCCTATCGCCCCGGGCTACAAAAAAGGATTATCCTAAAATTAGGCTAAAGTAGTTATTTCAAACCATTTTACAGAGAGAGGTCACGTCAGTTTCGTATCTGTAAGGAGTGCGGGTTGTTGTGTTTTCTCGTGATGGATTTTCAATGTAACATAGATAATAATAATAAATAATAAGAAAATCCGAATTATTTAAAAAACTTTGAATATTTTTAGTTAACATCGAGCGAATAATGTAAATGTAAGTGAATAATTGTTATTTTTAAATAAGAACTTAGAGAGATTTTAATAAAATACATGATATGTTAGCAGAGAAGACACTTATTTTGTTTATTTTTTTATACTTAATTACATGGCGTAAATAGATGATGTATAAAGCAGTAAGTCAATAGAACAAAACGTGGAATAGCTTGGTGTAGAGGGGTTCTAGGGGCTTACTGATTTGCTGATTTATTGCTTTAAGGTACGTAAAATATATGTTTTTAATAATTATTAATAAAATTTTAGTAAAAGTTATTTTAAAAACTTGATAATAAATAAAATTTTATAAACAAAAAGTATTAAACCAGTTAATAATAATTCTTTGTTCAAAGAAATGATTGATTTATTATAGAAGTTTTAAAGAAACTTTGAAATAATTTAGTTATATTTGAATGAGTAATATAAAAGTACGTGTTTTAATTAAAAATAAAATGTTTTAATAAATTATTCGTTATATGTGTAAGTGAGTGTGCGCTGTGTGTAAGTAAATCTTGTGTGTGAGTGGTAAGTAAATCTGTGTGAGTGTAAGTAAATCTGTGTGAGTGTAAGTTAAATCTGTGTGTGAGTTGTAGTAAAATCTGTGTGAGGTAAGTAATCTGCGTGTGTAAAGTAAATCTGTGTTGAGTGTAATGTAAATGTAGTGGTCCTATGGAAAATGTAAGTGTCATATGTGAATGTGTGTATAAGTGTCCATGGTGAATGGCTGTGTAAATAGTGTCATAGTGAATGTGTGTATAAGTCTCATAGTGAATGTGTGTATAAGTGTCCATAGTGAATGTGTGTGTTGGTGTGTGTGTGTGGTTGGTGTGGTGTGTGTGGGTGTTCTAAATAATAATAACAATAGGCATGAAGTAAAATAATAAATACAATAATAAAAATAAAAATAAGATAAAAAAATAATAAAATAATAATAAAAATAAATAAATAAAAAGTATTAAAAACAAAAATAAAATAAAATCCATTAGGTTATATTAAGTATAATCAAAATACTGATAACATATTCAAAATGGAAAATAATATTATTTTCTAATAAAAATAATAATAATAAAAATAAATAAAAAAGTATTAAATAAAATAAAAAACATTGCTAATAAATATATGAGCTAAAGCAGTAAAACATATGAGTAAAACAGTAAAGCAGAAAGTTAAGGCAGTAAAACATGAGTTAAAGCAGTAAAGCAGAAAGTTAAAGCAGTAAAGCAGAAAGTTAAAAGGCAGTAAAACATGAGTTAAAAGCAGTAAAGCAGAAAGTTAAAGCAGTAAAGCAGTAAACAAGCATACTAATCCCTAAGGTGTTAGGTAATAACACCTCTATTGTTTTCCTCCTTTATTCACTGCTTTAAGGTATGACAATAAAAGGATTCAAAAGACACCACGTACCACAGTATTACATAAAATGTTTATATATATCAGACACTCTGAATTTTTTTTTATTCTTACATTACAAATAAAAATAAAAAGTATTAAACAAAAATAAAAATAGAAATAATAAATAAAAAAGTATTAAAACAAATAAAAAATATAAAAAGAAACATAATGTTAATAAATATATGAGTAAAGCAGTAAAGCAGAGAGTTAAACCACAGTAAAGCAGAGAGTTAAAACAGTAAAGCAGAGAGTTAAAGCAGTAAAACTGAGTTAAAGCAGTAAAGCAGAAAAGTTAAAGCAGTAAAAACATGAGTTAAGCAGTAAGCAAGAAAGTTAAAGCAAGTTAATAAGCAGTAAAACAAAAGCATACTTATCCCCTAGGTGTTAGGTAATAACACCTATCATTTGTTTTACTGCTTTACTGCTTTAAGAATGTAAAGTATATGTTTTTGCAATAAAATTTCGTACAATTCTTAGGATAATATAAATAAAAATGTTTTTTATATCTCAGACACCTGAATTTTTGTTCTTCTTACATACAATTTTTTAAAAATTTATAAATAAAAAGTATTAACGTAAAAAAAGTTTAAGTAAAATAATGTTCATAAATATTGTGGTTAAATAATAGTCTGTAATGAGGTTTACAGTTTAGGTTCGCGAAAATGTTTTAATAAAAATGTTTTAAGTATGAAATAAAAATTGAATGACTCATAGTATATTTTGCGGTGAAATTCTTTGAAATGTTTAAGTAAGAAATAAAATGAAAATGGATAACTTATAGTATTTATATTTTTCATTCGCGCGGGATGCAGCAGCATTTGCGCCTGCGGGCGCACGGCCACGGCGGGGAGGTTACGCGCGAATTATTGCGCCTGCGGGCGCTCGGCGGCGGGCGGGTTAACGCGAAAAAATTCGGCGACTGCGGGCGCTCGCGGAAGGACGGGAACGTGACGGGTAAGCACCTGCCGGGTGCGGGCAGTATCATTTGCGGGGAGGGCGCACGCTGAGCCCTGGTGGTTTAGCTTATGAACTAGGGGAAAACATTAATATTAACTCTGTTCTACGATGTGGGGTAGAGATGAGACATCAAAGATGATTTCATCAAAGATGAATCATCAATATAGATTGGATCCAAAGATGCCTTCACTCAAGATGAGTCTCAAAGATGAACCTTCAAAGTTGAGGATCAAATGCTTGAGGCATTAATGCTGAAGGTATCAATGTCTGCGGCATAATGCTGAGGCATCAAAAGTTGAGGCATTAATGCTGAGGCGTCAAAATATCGAGTGGTGTGAGTTGTAAGTGTATCTGTGTGCGTGTGGTGTGTGTGTGTGTGTGTGTGTGTGTGGTGTGGTGTGTGGTAAGTGTATATGTTTTAATGTAAGTGTCTATGGAGAGTGTAAGTGCTTATAAGTGTTATAAAAATACTAACTCATAGTAGGAAGCATTCTAGCAGATTGTAATATACACCAATCGATTCCTCATACCTTATTACCTAGGGGTAGACACCCATATTAGGGCTATTCTAGGCTCAGGGGAGGCTAGAAAAGGCTTGAAAAAAGTGGCACTCAGTTGGGCACTATGTGGACTCATGGGCACTATGTGCACTCACTTGGCCTCATGCACTCATTGGCAACTCCCTTGGCACTCTCTTGGCACTCACTTGGCACTCACCTGGCACTCATAGAATACTCATAGAACACTAATAGAACATCACTAGAAACTTATTACGGTGATTGGGCACCATCAATGCCATCAAGTTAGCGTGGGTCAAAATTGACCCACGGTATATGGCAAGGTTAAGGACGAAATATCATGGTCAAACAAGGTAAAGACGTCAAAAATAGGGCTAAGCCCTTAAAGGAAGGACAAAAAATTACCGTGGGTCAAATTTGACCCGGTATAATGGTAAGGTATAAAGCGAAATATGCATGGTCAAACACAGGTAAAGACATCAAAAATAGGGGCTAAAGCCCTAAAGGAAGATGCAAAAAATTACGTGGGGTCAAACTTGACCCATGGAAATACAAAAGGGTTGGTCGAAAATTTCCGTGGGACAAAATTTGACCATGGAAGACCAAAGGGTAGCCAAAAATTAACGTGGGCCAAAATTGACCCATGGTATCTGGCAAGGTGGTCAAACAAGGTAAAGACATCAAAAAATAGGGCTAAGCCCCTAAAGGAAGATCAAAAATTACCGTGGGCAAAAATGACCCACGGTCGAAAAAAATAGGGGGCGTAAAATAGGGGGGTAATACGTACAACGGTTGCTGACGCAACCGTTTGGCGCGCCCTTTCTTCGAAAGGGCGCTAAAAATTAGGGTTGCCGAAAAAATTAAGGTTGCCAAAAAATTAGGGTTCTCAAAAAATTAGGGTTGTCAAAAAATTAGGGTTCTCAAAAAATTAGGGTTCTCAAAAAATTAGGGTTCTCAAAAAATTAGGGTTCTCAAAAAATTAGGGTTCTCAAAAAATTAGGGTTCTCAAAAAATTTGGGTTCTCAAAAAATTTGGGTTCTCAAAAAATTGGGGTTCTCAAAAAAATTTGGGTTCTCAAAAAATTTGGGTTCTCAAAAAAGGTCAAGGCCCAAAAAAAGTTAAGGTAAAAAATTCAGGTTGCCCAAAAAGGTCAAGCCCAAAAAGGTCGCGGTCAAAAAAAGGTCAAAAAGGTCGCGGTCACTTTACACGAGCGGAATGGCCCTCCTACTACTGGGGTGCAATCAAAGGTGTCGTGTATGCCACTCCAGTCAATGAAGTTCGGGAATTGCAGGAAAAAAACAGGCAATCGTGTACAAACATAGCAGCAGATGGTTGCCGGTCGGCGGCAATGTCGGTTTTGCGGAGGTGCGGTGCGTGCATCGGGGCTTGGAAGGAGGGCTTACTTTGAACACCTATTGTAACCTGTATCTGTTGTATTATAAAGTTATGAATAAAGTAAGGCAATCGAGTTGCTTATCGAAAATCTTATGTCACATACCGTATTTCCTATATTCTTAGGTTGGCATACATCGCTAATAAATATCTTTATATATATACGGTAAATGGTATTGGACAGAGTTATAGAAGAACTACATTATTATTATTTACGCTGTTTCTAAAGTTCTCATTTTTCTTTTAATTTCCTTCATGATAGCTATAATTATATATACTCAGATTACTGCTAATACTACTTATCATAAATATATACTATTACTGAGTTAGTACTATAAATAATAAATTAGTTCATATTCCCAACTATATATACAAATATTATATAACATCAATATAGTCTTATTATATAACAAGTTTGAAACCAGCAATTACCATAAACTAAGTTTAAGTAGTAATTCACTGTAATGTACGGTATTCTAGATTTTTAAATGTTTAATTTTTACACTATAAATATTATATTTATAGACGGGGTAAAGTGACTAATATAGAATAATACTATGAGTATAGTGAGGGGTATACTGAATTAAGGGATAAAATTAAAGTATGTACATTATAATATCGTGAATTAGTTATACTCAGCTATATAATAAGTATAGCTTTATTAATTAGATGAATAATGAATTTAACCTAGTGTATTAGAGTCTTCAATACAATTAAATAGTGCTAATAGATGGTGAGTATCGAGTTATAAGGTCAAGAGGTCTATAGTGTAGTGAAAATACATTCTTTGTGTGTCTAGTGTGTATAGACATATTATGTTACAGGAAGTTAAGAGCTTCGATCATTTAGTATATATACCAGATATATATAGGTTTAATAATAAACAAAAATTCATATATATATAATAATATAAAAGGAGGTTTTAATTTCTGTGACTTTCATGATAATACATTTTAACTCACATTTTGTGAAAAGAATTATTATAATAACAAATTTTATTTGACAAATAAATAAGGTATAAATTTATATAATTATTATTAACATATAAAATCCTTATTAAAAGGATAAAAAAAAATGACTTTATACATATAATAAAACATATCTTACTCTTGGTCTTACCATAAATAAATTAAGTTAAGCAAAGAGTTTATTGAAAACCAGAAAAATGTTAATCCTAAAATAATAATTAATATAAATTTACCAAACTCAAAACTAGTAATAATAAGAATCTATAAAAAATTTAATAAACTTATATATTTACATTTAGTTTTATTATAATCAGAAGGTAAAAAGTAAAAATTGTTTACTCTATCTATGTTTCGTTATTCATCATAAATTCTGAAATTTCAATAATAGTTATTATTTTTATAAACTAATAACTAAACTAAACGTGAGGTATCAGAGGAGCTACTATAGGGAAAACACAGTGAGTGTGGGGAGCAAGATTCGTGCGGTAAGAAAAAAACTATATGATCGGTGGAACTTTTGTTAAAAAATCTATTTACAGAAACCAGATAACAAATGAGAACTGGAGTCAGCATGTATACAAGAATTTTTACGAAAACAGAAATACACACCGCAGAGGTCGGATCGAGAGCAGTTAACACATCATCATCGTTATTTATTATTATTATGTGTTTATTATTATTTATTATTATTATTAGATTATTATTTATTTTTCATTATTGTTATTATTATTGATTAACTTAATATCATTATCTGTTTATATATATATAATTAGTCATCCTATTATTATTATTATTGTTTGGTATTATTTATGTCTTAGAAAGATTGTTTGGGACAGATGAATAATGAAGATAAGTTCTGATAAATCGAGAAAAGTAGGTTACTTCTACAGATGAAAAATATGCACTAGAGTGATGTAAGGATAAAGTGTAATAATTAGATAAATTTAAAAACTTGCGAGAGTGGAGTAAGACTTTTGCATTCTTTGAAATCGGTGATCCACTCTCATGGTATAAATGTCTTAGGTTTAACCGATGTGTAGAAGAAATATAAAATGACATAGATTTCCAGTGTCTCACACCGAAAAAAAATTCACGGACATCGAATTCTCGACGTATTTAGTTCCAATTATAAATTAACTCTGAAAGAGTTCATTCAAAGTCTTGGTCAATAAAAAAAACACAAAGAAAAATAAAAGAAACAAAAAGTTTGGTTTATAACTGTTTCGTTCCAGTGGTAGAGCGAGGAACACATACAAAAGAGAGAAAACTTAAATGAAAAAAAAAATCCTCAAAACTTGTGGTTCTCGAAAAAAGGAAAAAAAATTTGACCAAATTTTCAATTTAAACAACTTTCCATTAAAGACCAAAAGAAAAAATCATGTAAAACTTAAACTTTACTAGTATTAAAGCAAGGTTTTTAATAGCCAAATATAAAGTTTAATAAAAACCAAATTACTAATAATTTGAGCTTACCAGGAATTTCATCTTTCGAGGAACACTTAATAAAGTATAACTTTCGATACCATGGATAAAGTCAGATGATTTGGTGAAATCTTCTAGTATATTTTTTGAGGGTTGTAAAGGGCCAGAAAGTAGGGGGGAGTACTAGATTCTGTGACTTTATCGTTTCTCATTACTATTAGTGCTCTTGACTAGCTGCGAATAAACAGTGAGAATAGGCTCAGAAACAAATAATAAGGTTGTATAAGGTAGAAGCGGGACTTTTGAAAATGTGATAAAGACGATTTTTTGCGTATGCGTGAGGAAAGAAAATTACAGAAAAAAAAAATCAAGGAGTGATATAAATTATTCTATGATTTCAAATAGAGATAATACATATGATTGAGGATACCAGAAGAAAAATATTCTCTTTCCTTCTTCTTAATTACTTTAACAGAAAATTATGTAATAATACATATAATATATATAAAGCTTCTGAAAATATTCAGAGGGTAGGGATATCTGCATCCCGGTCAAATCGTCACCCTCATAGGCTGGTTCGAGAGATATAATAGATATCTTTGAACTATGGTTCATAATAGTATATTAACTTATAGTGAAGGCTTATATAGTAATATATATATATATAGGTAGATATATTTAACTTAATTATTATATAATTAATCTATTTAATATTATATATACCCTACAAAAGCATATTATGATTATATATATATAATCATGATGTATAGCACCTATATTACTATATATATATATCATATATGTAGCTACTCCAATTTTTAGCCTATTGTATAGAAAGTTTAGATTATCGTTCGTACTCTATGCTAAGATTTGCGGCGAGCAAAATCTTTAGCATAAGTCAAAGGTAAAATCAATATATATAAAGGCCGTCCGTTTGACATACTTCTTCAGTCAGATCAAAGTCAGATCAAAATCAGAGAATCAGAGAGAAATCTCACTCAAGATACCCTCTCCAGAAATCCTCCCGCAAGAGCGATAAACTTCAGGGAAAAGGCTGCGACTCTGAATTTCAATCACAAACACAAATCCTCGAACAAAAATAGGGTGGAAAACGCGCTGGAAAGGCGTGACTACCAATTCGTCTACGAAAGAGAGAGTATCTCAACATAAGGAAGTTTTGTTACTTTTATACTTTTAATTGCATATTTTTACTTATGTTGAATAAAAACATCAATTTCAATATTATCGCGGATTTCTAAATTGAAAACCATACACCTCTCTCAATACTCAAGAATGTCTTGCACGCGAAAAGTAAACTACAAATTTAACGGTCATAGTGAACATGCCCCTATAGTATATATATATACTATACGTTTCTAATCATTCATGGTAATATTTTAAATAATATAAAATTAAAAATTTATTAATAATATATTTATAAATATATTATATATATTATTAATATAATATATATTATATATATATATATATAATATATATATATATATGATATATAATTATATTAATATATAATATATATATATATATTATATATTATTGTGTGTAGTGTAGCGAGTAAAATAGTAACATGATTTTCTGTATTAATAGACTTATGTATTAATAGAATCGGCTGATTATTGATAGCACAAGGACATTATCGTCGTAAACTCGTAATCATCATACTACTTATAATTCATTATACCTACACTGTACAAATTGTTTATCGGATATCTGATTGCTAACTTCCGAGAATACGGAATACGAATAAATTTTAATATTCATATAATGCGAACGCGGATTCCCGATCTTTAATCTATTAAGAATTGGATATATTTTTTTTTCTTTTTTTTTTTTTGTTAAAGGATATTTCAATTTCAATACTGATTCAATATGATGATTATGATGATAAATAGTATAAAAGATTTTGTTTGTGCGTGTCAATGACAGTGGGATAAATATAATATATATATAATATAATATATATATATATATTATAGTATATATATATGTATATATTATATATAATATATATATATATATAGTATATCATATATAATATATATTATATATATATATAATATATGAGCCGTGAAATGCAAGATTGTATAATATCGTATAATATATATAATAGTATATATATATATATAAATATATAACTATTATATATTATATATATAAG
>JABUQX010096640.1:0-2500 GCA_015478945.1 Trachelipus rathkii
CATTATCTTCGTTCCTTCAATTTGGTGTTGCCGTTTTCGCATTATCGACGAAACGCTTTCGCGTTTTTCGCATTTTGCCCTTAATATATATATATATATATATATATATACTATCTCTCCTCATTTATATATATATATATATATATATATATATATATATATATATATATATATATATATATCAGGGAGACCAGCTATGCAATTATATTGAGATAGTTGATGAAAGATGTGGAGAGAATTAGACAAAACTAAAAACAAGGCAGTGACAGTGAATATAGCAATATGGAGGAACCAGTGTGCATCCTTTTGCAATCGCACTAGATACTAAAAAACTTTTGATTGAATAAGAAAAAGCCTTGCAGGTATGGAGATTTTAAACAAGGAGATAAATTTAATCTTAGTGACTTCAATTTTTATATTTAAAATTTCCAACATTTCCACCCTTTGTTGTTAATTCTTTGATAAAAGAAACTGCAAACAAATGAGAAGGAAATGATTCCGTCTCCTATGGGCAATCAGATAGCATAGCAATTATTCACATCTTGTTTCTTTATTGGGAATTAACAAATTAGGCTTAGCTTTGTTTGACTCAGGCGTAAAAATAAGTACACTCCCTTCTTGAATTGGGCTCTCCCGTGAGATGTGGTGTTATTAAGCTGTATATCTATATATATATATAGCCTATATATATATATAATAACTATATAATATATATATATATATATATATATATATATATATCTCTTTTTTGTATGTTTATATTTATATATATATATATATATATATATATATATATATATATATATATATATATATATATATATATATATATATATATACTATATATCTTAACAACAACCTTTCTTTCAACTATACTTCTTCTTCTTATCTTTCTGTGTATATATATAATATCTTTTTATAATATATGTATATGTATATATAAATATATATATATATATATATATATAACTATATATATATATAATATCATAATATATGTATATAATTTATATGTATATATAATATATGTATAATATATATATAATAATAATAATAATATATAATAATAATAATAATAATAATAATATATATATATATATAATAATGAAATATACTAATAATGTTAACAATAACATCAACAATATATATATATATATATATATATATGCTAAATAATAATCAAAGAGCATTGGCGACAGTATAACTATATATAATATAACAATAACATAATAATAATATATCTATATATATAACATATATATAATATATGATATATAATAATATATATATAATAATATATATAATAATAATAATAATATATATACTGTTAACCAACAATATAATAATAACATAACTGCTATATATGCTCAACAATATATATATATGATCATATATAATGATATATATATATATATATTGTTCAAAGAAGTGATTTCAAAAGTGTTCAGTATATGGTAAGTAGGCCACGTCAGAAGGAAGTGCTCTGTAGTGCCAGGTTTGAGAACGTTCCTTAGCCGTGTATGTTGTGGTTTTGTTTACTTTACATCTCTGTTTGCATGATTTTATGGTTGTTTGCTTGGTTGTCTATTGATAATGTTTTTCTATGAGGATTTTTTTGAAAATATATGTTTAGTGAAGTATTGTCTTGATAGGGAGGGATAGAGTGAAAATATTTCCATAATAAAGTGCTGGATCTGGTGCTGAGGATCCTAATCTGTGTCTTTGTGGTTCGGAGACTATTAAAACTGGGTGGATGAGTTTGATTGGTTTAGTATTATTGGAGCATATTTTGTTCCATTAAGTTTAGGTTCTGTCGAAAAGGTTGGATCTTTGTCTTTTCGGGCAGGTATTGAATTGTTGTGGTTTCGGTCTAGCCAGTGATTCACAAATCACTGATATATGTTTTGTAGTTTTTGGAGTTTCCATATGTTCGAGTATATATTTGGTGACGCATAATTAGAGTGGATTTTATAAACTGTTTAAGTGCTGAGGTGAAGGTTGCATTATTATTGCTGAATTCGTTTTCGGAGAGAGCCCGAAACATAATTTATTTTTTGTTTGCTGAGTTTATGTGGTGAATGCTAGGTGAGATGGTGAAATGGGTGTATAATTTGAGTCCAAAGATCTTTGTGTTGGTTTCTTCAGTGTAATGTTGGTACTTAGTATAATTTTGATGTGGAATAAGGTATGATGCTTGTTGGAGTTGATAATAATGATTAATATTTATCTAGGGTGGCTGACATTTTGTTGTTGGCGAGTCAGTTTTCAATTGTTGAATGAATTTTTGTGCTTGTGTGGATATGCCAATGGATTGGCGTTGTGAGAGGATGGATGTGTCATCGGCAAAACTTTATTATTTTTTTGACTGCATGGAGTCTGTGTGCGAGAAGGATCAGCTTTAAATAGTATATATATATATATATATATATATATATATATATATATATATATATATATATATATATATATATATATATATATATATATATAGTATATATAC
>JABUQX010096641.1:0-14764 GCA_015478945.1 Trachelipus rathkii
TTATTGAAAAAATGTTCAATGTACCTATTCATCATTTTCATGTTTTTCGTATAAGAAACTGAATTATTTATTAATTTATTAATGATCAATTAATCACTTATATGTCTCTATTTGTCGTGAAATATGAATTATATATGAATAATGCATAGTTCTGAAGACATCTTTGGTGTACAGGTATAAAATTTATTTAGGTATAATGATTTAATTAGATTTTGTTTGATTGATTAAGGATAATAGAATGATGAAAGGTTTAGTAATGAAAATACTGGAAAAGATTTGTTTGCGTTTGCTTGTAAGCCTTTAATTAGCATCTCTCTAAATTTCGGTTGATTACATTAATAGTTATCTTACACATACTTTTAAGCTAAATTTTAGATAGGGTAAGGTATGTAAGTATTCACTATATATTCACTGGTTTGTAATTGAAGGTAGGACTACGTAGACTAGCATAACATAAAGTACGTCGTTATTTTTATAGATTTATAATTATTATATTTATATATTCAATTATTTCTATATGACATCATAAAAAGAGCACTTGATATTCATTCGTGCAATTCATTTTTACGATCTACTTTATATGATAAATATAGTATACATATCTGATATTTCTAGAACTTGAGTATACATCACTTTATTTATATTATAATACGTTTTATAGTAATTTTTATTGATGCTATACGTCTAGTCGATGATAAATCTATTTACATATTTCGTACGTATATAGCCAGTATAATCTATAAATATAAAACTCATACTCGAAATCTTGTTGATTACTGATATGTATGATATGTATAGTACAATGTATGTGGTGAAGTAGTAAGTATATTGAAGGGTGATCTAGTTATTATATAGTGCTGGTTAACATACTATAATAACGAGAACCTTAATATACAAGACAATTATTGTACTATATCAGTTTATTCTTATGAAGTAAATGAGGTATATTTTATTTACTATCCAGGTGTTCAACATTCTAAGTATTCAACAGATCACTTGGTTGATTATAGGTACTCTGCTATTGATAGTCAGTTTTTTATTGTATTTATTCATATTTGAGTATTAATTATATATTATATGAGATTATTATTTGAGTATTTGGATATAGATTCAACTTATATGTGTTTTTAAATCATATTAAAAAATGCTGAAGTGCCAGATTAGCAGACGATAAATAATATATAATTTCTACACATATATAGACACACATATAAATGATATATATTATAAATACCTAACTTTACAATACATTATGATTACAAGTACTAGAGGATATATACATATTAATTAATAAATATTATAACATATACTTTTTAAATAATTATCTTTGAATAATTATTATATTTATTAGCATAATATATTTGTATATACTATGAAGAGTGTATTATTGTAGTAAGATAATTATATAGGTAGTAAACTAGATAAATAGTATACAATTTTCACCTTAAGAGTTAAGTATATCTCATTCTTACTCTACAAATGCGGTATGACTGCGAATTGTTCTTAAATGAGTTATCAGATAGGTAGCTATCTTAAATTCTCGCACACACCAACCCACTTTCTCATTTCTAGCATCTCTTATAAGTGATAGTTTTCGTTTTGTAATGTATCCTGATATAATCAAGATTAATAATTAGTTGATGTTATTCTTGTATTTCTCTGCCATTCTCATCAGTGATATCGAACTTATCGTGCCTCACAGCTATAAAGTACTACTCTTTTCATTGCAAAACATAGCATTTAGTATTTAGTTGTGATTATTTATTCTTTTCTACAATGTGAATCATTTTATTTTTTTTGTTGATTTGTTTTTTTTTGTTTTTTTTTTTATATAGTTGATTATGGAAGGGATTAAATAAAAATACATTTATTATGTTTATTTTATTTTGTTATTTTTATCTTTATATTTTTATTGTTACACCGAAAACTTTTTATATTAATACCAGGAGGAGATTTACTAGTTATTGTACTATTTGGTAATATTTAAATTAAGACAATTTCAGAAATTTAATTACTATAATTAACATTTCTATCAATTGCTCACACTATAGTATTAAACACGTGAGTAGAAGATCAATTTTATAACATCACACATATAAAATATAAATTAGAGGGAGATAGATGTATCATATATATCATATATTATATGTTATATATTATATTGAGATATATTAATTATATATATATTTTATAGAGTGTATTTGTGATTATTTAGTATATTATTTATATATATGACATAACTTATTTCATATATATAGTACTAACGTGGCGCAACCTTATTGTATCTTTTTTTCCATCAATATGCTAATTACTATTACTAGTTATTTATTTAATAGTACTATACTATGACTTATTTGACAAACGGTGTGTCGTAATTTACACATTATATCTGCTAACGCGGATTCTGGGATATATATCTGTGGCTAAAAAGGTCGCCGTCATGCTGGGAAGGCACAAAAAAAAATTTAATCGCTAGGTCGGGAATGCGACGGTGAGGAGATATAAGCCACAACTTCCCTCGATAGTTGTGGGTGAGAGAGGTTTGTAGTTAGATTGTAATTCTTGTGGAGAAGGATACTAATTTATATTTTCATAGACATAGAGACCCTCTTGGTTATCTGAACTAAAAACCCTGTTCTGGGAAAATAGAGTAAATTGACGCATAGTTCAGTGAAAGATAAGGCAGCTTTGTTGTATAAATAGTTAGCCCTCGACCACCTAACACATACAGTCACAAAATCCGATGTTGCGCTAGGGTTTTTCTGTATTAAATTTTTGTGCTGGACCTTTGAGTGCTGTTAATTAACGACACAGCCCCACAAACAGAATCAATTCAGCTACACAGACACACAACTACTACACACATCAAGCAGCACTATTATCTCTATCCGATTTATTGCTTCAAGTGTTTTTATGACTAATAAATGTCTTCACATGTCATATATAGTATATATAGTATACTATATATATATATTTATTCTATATAATATATATAATATATAGCTTTCTTATCAAAAAAATTCATATATATATAGGCAGCTTAGTAGCGTTATAGGTAGTCTATTTTTAAGCACTCCAAAACAAAAAAAAATATCTGCACTCTTTTTCTCATCCGTGACATTGATGACTATATTAATCACGATAATATGGTATAAAGGGGGATTAAATCCTATAAATTTATTACAAGATGACATCTATATTGCTTGAGTTGAGTGTGAAGTCGAATCGCAGAAATCTTACGGAAATAATTATTCTAAGATTTGTGTGGTAAGAACGAAGTTATAGTCTAACAAGATACTCTCACGCGATTCGATATATTCAAATGAATTCATCGCAGAGTCCAGCATAAGCACTATATGTTAATTGTGTCTACATATTTCGATTGTCCAACTCCCAGAATAAATTTAAAGAATATTGAGATATTGATATATTATTTTAATATTCTCTGTATTAAGTAACTCACTTTATATATTTATGAATCTGTCATAATGTGTAATATATTATATAAAGTTCATATATATATACAGATACCGATATTTTAATTATAATAATAAGTAGTGGTAGTATTAATAATAATGGTATCTATCTGTGGTTACGTATCTACGTTACTTTTAATCAGATGAGAAGTCAAAACTGTGTATATTATTATAGTGAACAATATAATGAATGAGGATTTGGATATATTGTACCCCAATTCAAAGCTAATCATTTCTTCACAATTTTTAGACTCTAAACAGTTTGACTCTTTGGGATTGGCTTGAGTCGATTTTCTGCTATATTTATATGTGTGTAATTGTTGTAGTGTAGGTATGACTGAGTAGCAGTGTGTACTGCGTTATCTAGAGTGTATCAATGTTGAGAATCACAGAGAAGGGAGTGTGGTAATTGAGATCCATTAAAAATAAGCTTTGACACAATCCTATTAAGGTATTCAAAAGAATATAAAGGTTAGTTATATTTCCAATATGTGATTTCATTTGTTCATATGAATCCGTAGAATATATAACACGTGTGTTCATTAGCAATAAATATAGAGGTGCTGAAGTTTAAGTGACACTTGCAGTAATTTGTCATCCCTGTTTGCTTTGCGATGAGCTCAACTAAAAAAGCTTTATTTATCTGAATTAACTACAGAGCTATTACTTTTGTCCTATAATTTTCTATTACTTCGAATAACTTTTATATAAAAAGAAAATAAAATTTTCGTTTATTATATTAATATATAATTATGTTAGTGCCATGTAATGAATAAAATTTTTTTATACAGAACTCGTTTTATTGATTGTCAAGAATATAGATACCATATATATTAAGGGGTTCATAGAAAATTAATGAATGTTATATAAATAATAATATCTACATATAGATTCTTACAGTAAATATTTAATATATGAAAAACTAATATATATACCTACTAATATATATATACAGTATTATATATATATATAAGCTATATTTTATTTTATTATTTTATTTATTTTTAATATATGAGACTACCCTATTTATTATTATTATTATTTAATATCAATGTTTATCAAGCTTGCGCCCAATTTTAATAGGTAATATACCTTATCACCTATATATATATATATTTTTCTAAGACCATATATATATAGATACTACTATATATAAGATCACAGAAGGAACTCATAATGAGCAATTACTGTTTAGGCGTGATAATGTTACATTAAAATACTGATTACTACTACTTGCGCCATATAAGAGACGAATATCTATGAAAATTAAAGATATAACCTCCAGAACTGTTTCGTGAAGTAGTCACCTAAAAATAATTACTTTATGAGTATTTATAAAATTTTAAACTATATATATATTATAAAATATTTATTAAAATAGTTTATATAATAATATATATTATTAAATTATAGAAATTAAGGTATAGATTAATTTTATTTATATATATATATATAATATATAAGGGAAAATCAAACTTACTTCTCTACTTATATACTAACTTGCTGATATTATCCTTTCATATATTATTTAATATTATACTGTTTATAATATATATATATACTCCTAAATAAAATATACCTATTATATAGTTATCAATATCCTAAGAATGCACAAATCCTTATTCTTTCAGATTACCATTAATGTTATTATCATCTTATCTATATTATTATTATAATATATATATTAATTGTTATTATATTATATATAATATTATTATATTATATTATATTATATTATATATTATTCAATATTATTAATATTATATAAATATATATATATATAATATATAATAATATTATATATTTAAGTAGTTATATTCTATAACGTCTAATATATAAATTATAATTATTAATTAATATATTTAATTATATAATTATACTTTTATATTTTTATTGCGAAATTTATAATTATTATCATACTTTATATATTATATATCATTATAATTATATATATATAATAATATTAAATATTAATAAATATAAAAATTACTAATAATTATATATTAATTTTATTAACTTTAATATATATATATGTATACATTATATATATAATATATAATATATATTATATATATATATATATTTATATATATATATATAATAAAATATATATATATATATATATATATAATATATCTATATATATTAGTATATTTCGTACCTTTTTTTTTTTTTTATGAGCCAGTCTATCATTTGGTGCTACTCTTCTCAGAATCTTCTCCAAAGATTTAATATTCACTTCAAATGTGTCTTAAATTTTCTTGCTACACACTCTTCCTCTATGAGCCGTTCTTGTTGACCATCAAACGTTGTACTCAGCCTTACACCTAACCAATTAGAGATCCCCTCCCTTCAGAAACTCCATCCCATTCTCCTCCTACGTCTTCTCTGCTTCGGTCTCATTTACTCCAACTGCTGGTATCACCTAATGCCATCAGTATCATTCACCAAGATATTTCGCCTCATCATTTAGTTCTTATCCACATTTCCAAACCCATCTAACTAGGTACTCTCATCACACGTATACATTCCAACCAACGATGCTGTGATCAAACACCATGATGCTTCTGTTGTTGATTCAGAGAATAGAGCTCTTTTCTCACTCTGCAGGTTAGCTCCAACTCTCTCATTCAATCTTCTCTGTCTCTGATTTCTCTCACTTATCATTGATGAGTACTCATAGTACTGACTCAGTTTACACGTTGAGCTTCTAATTCTGATTTAATTTGTATGTGATCTCAATTCGTCTCTACTAGGAATTCTTGTCGGCCTCCATGTACGATATAAATTATCGCGCTCTCAAATTGTTTTATAACATTTAATAGTTGTTCACTCCTCTCTTGTTGTGTATGCCACTCCTGTGTCTCTCACCTTTAGCTAAGCGCAAGTATAATCAATTCTAGATTAAATGTTAATATTATTCTACTACTACTACTAAAAAATATTAATATGTACTCATTGTATATTTAGTTTTATTACGTCATATAAAAAATAAAAAACAAAAAAATATTAATATTAAGTTTATTTTTAGTTAAGAAAAAAATACATTATATAATTATATATATTTATTAATTATATTACAAGTTGCTACACTGAGTAACGTGGTTGATGATATTATAATCTTTATAATATATAATTGTAATTATATTATGCACATTATATATATAATAATAGGTACAGAGAGTCAGAGTAATAGTACAATCACAAGTCTGCTCCTTTTAGAATATATTAATCCTGAAGGCTCATTAAATTAAAAAAATATTATTGCCATTTAATTAGCTAACTTATTATTATTGTATCCACTATTGAAAATTATGTTTTAATGCCACCATTTTATGTATTATAATGCGGAGAAGCTGTATTAGTACAAATATAACGTTGCCCCTTCCTTGAATAAGCTTAGGTAATAATATAGACATCACATAGTTAATAAACATAAAATATTATCAAGGAATAATATAGTATGGTAAAGTATGAGATTCAAAACTAAATTAAATAAATTTTTATTATGCTAAGTAGACACAGATTTACTACCTATATATATATTATATTATTATTAAATTTTATTTATATATCTATAGTATTATATTTATTTTAATTATTATATATATCATTATTATATATATTTTTTTTTATATTTAATTAAGATAAATCATATAAGAGGTACATTTAATCTTTATCAATTTATTTACCTAAATCACTTCCAGTTAGGCATATATTAATTAAATAATATAACATATAATAAGTAGAATATATATACTATATCAATATAGAAATATGTATATATATAATAATAAATATAACAATAATAATAATAATATAATTAATTAATACTTAATATATATTATAACTAATATATAAACATATTAAATATAATTAATATAAGGTTAATATATTATCAATATACTCATAAAATTTTACTTTATTCAATTTATACAAAACTTATTGTAAAAGCCTGATTGTTTTAAAATAACTTTTGCAATACTTTTTATGCTTTTTAGCACGTATATATATATATTATTTATAGTTATAAGATAAAAATAAATACTAGCACGTTACTATTTGCCTCGCTGTTCTAGTTACATAATTTTTAAAAACTGTTTCAATCCGATCCTTCAGTGATGTAACTGGATATCTTTACGTTGAGTATTATATATCATCAGCAGACTAATACTATAAAAGATTATAATAACTTATTTATAATCCACGTAGAGTGTAAAATCCTATGAAGAATACACTAAGTTGAGAGGTAAGGTCTTGGCTAGAGTAATCTTGAATATATTATCTCACGCTAACTATATTATTTTAACCATAAATAAATGAGTTTAAAATTATATAAATAAATATTAGTTAATATATATATAATAAATACAGATATAATGTATTTTTAAATATAACATCTATCAATTGTGTATATATTCATCGAAAACCGAACGCTAATAACATAATCTACAAAATATAATATCTATAGAAAATTATATATATTTATAAAAATATATGTTAATTTTATATTAAAAATATTATATATCTTTATATAATAACATATATCTAATATAAATAATATATTTACTATATATATATATAATTATAAGATATTATATATTATAATTAATATTATATATATATTATATAATATCTATATAATATATATATATATGATATATATATTAATATATTAATTAATATATATATTATTATTAATCACTACTAATATATGTATATGTACATACATATAATAATCATATTATATATATATCTAAGTATACGGGTTCCTCAGTTCCACGAATATGTACTAATATGCTATATTAATATTATGATACAGTTGTATGGAGTGGTAGGTATGAGAGCTTATTATAAATTTATTATTGCATGATATTTATATTTATATTACTACGTACCTCATGATAGGAGTATATAATATATATAAAGGTATAATGTTCTCATATATATATATAATGTAATCGATAATCCAGTGGCGGTAACTAAGGTCAGTTATTAGCCGAGTCACTACCTACGCGACTTATTTATTGTGATAGCTCTATAGCTACCACGAAACATCGAAACAAGTATTTTATAATAATATATAATAAGTACTTATATTTATTTATGAAAAGGTGATATGCAGTCAATTTGTTAATGAAGCAAACAATTGTAAATATTAGAATCAACACTTGTGAGATGATTTGTCTTAGGACTAAAGCTTTCCATTTCTTGTTTTAAAAATAAACTAAGCTGAGGTTTTATAGATAAGTTTTTTAAAGCGTTCTATCATATTAGAGATAAAAAATAAACTCTATATTTTGACTCGCATTAATTTCAAATCTAATCATAATTGATATATTATACTCAGAGTGTCAATGTCATAAACAATGACAAAAAAGTTTTATATATAAATATATATACCACTTAAATATAAGTTTATTATATAAAATAATATTTAATAATAAATAACAATCAGTATACACATCCGAATACAAATAAATTTTCAACAAACTGCCACATAAAGCCCACAATAACATTATCGTACATATTTACGGGAAGTTCGAGAACGAAAGGTTTTATATGTTCCGTTTATATGCTATCAACATTGACACTAGCACCGCTCCCTTATTATAAGTTGAATGCAAAAATAATGACGTCATCGTTATATATATACCGCCCGTATGCAAAGACATCTTTACCTTTCCTGACCAAATAGTGAGAATCTATATCTATAAAAAATGAATTCAATTATTAGTATTTCTCTTAGCACTGGATTTTATATTGAGTTGCTTATCTTCTTTATTAATTATTATAATGGTGATAAATTGCCTTACAAAATATAGCAAGAAACCTGATATGGGAAAATTTTAATAATTTTAGTATAACTTTTTTACAATTTAAATTTCAATTATTAAAAAACCGTAATAAAACAGAGTGGATAGTTTTAAGAAACCACCTTATCTTACATTCAGTCCTATCCCTATATAGTTTACGCCCTACTGTATATATATATATATATAGTGTAAAGTAATAATAATAAAACATAAATGAATAAAATACAAGTACAATACAAATTATAATGAATAACTTTTATTTAAATCATTATTATGACATTTTTAGTCTTCTAACTGCTCATTAATCCCCTTCGTCTCCTCAAAAAAATATCATACACTATAAACATATATAAATAATGTAAAATTTTACTTAGATATAATTTCCTTCTATCCAATAAATAGTCATACTAAGTGCGCTAGAATAGTACATCCGAAATATCTATATATATCATATCTATACTAATGATTACCATATATATATAGCTCAAATTCCCTTTAACCTTACGGTCGTTATATGATAGAGTACTACTTACAATAATAAACTATTTTAATTTTAGTCATTTATTTTATTTTGAATATCATGAATTTTATTTCGTTGGTGAAAAAGATAATGGGTTTAATGACATAAAATTGATTGAAAGAGTTTTAATGTATAGTCATATAAAACATTATATATAATAAATAGTATTTGATAATAAATAGTAGTCTGGATAATTACTACAAAGACAATACTATTATAAATTTTACTAAAATATACAGAACTTATATTCATATATTTCTTCTCTAACTTTGTAATAAATTATTTTACTTGTATATATTTTTATTTCTTTATACTATATTTAAGTATTTATAATATGAATATTATAAGAAAACTGTAAAAACGTATGAATCGAGAACATAATATTATTACCTATCCACATATATAGTTTATATATAGTTACTACTAACGTATATATATAGTATATATATATATACTAGCTATTTCATAATTTATATATGTAAATAAATACATATGATTTTACAAAAGACGTATTGTATCAAGTACTTTTTACGTAATAGTTATATAATATAGATTAGTATATAGGCTATATAATAATAATAATAATAAAACATTATGTTTTATAATAACCTTCCCTATACTTCACTATATTAGTGATACATATATATATAATATAATTTAAATTAATTTTACTTAATTAAATTTACTAATATAAATTAATTTAAAACACCAATCATTCTAGATGAGGATGAAAGATTAAGAAAGATGTCCCTGATGAGACATTAATTTCGTCTTCCCCCAAAACCCCATGCTTGCTTTGGGGATCTTTGACCCAACGTGCGTGGAGCCCCTTTTTAGTTATAAGGAAGCAGGAGATTTGCATGCAACAGTCAGAAATGACAGTGAGGAAAGAAGGGGTTATTGAATGTGACGTTTGCTTGCGGTGTTCATAGCTGGTGCTAATTAATATCTACAGTCACTACAGTGCTTAAATAGCACAAGTGTGTTGTCATATGAATTCTGAAGGTGGTTTTAAACACTATTACCGGTTGTATACAATATGTGTAGAATTAAATCGCGTTCTTTTACATACCTCATACGTGCACACATACGTAAATGCGCGTGATGTGCGTAAGCATATACAAAAATATTGTTTACAGGCCCTTAGGTTAAAGACAGAACGAATCCACTACTAATAATAAGGACAAAGAGCCCGGTACTTAAAGCCATCCCTCGGTCTTTTAAAGATTGGTAAAGTACCGTGGCAAATATTCACCCAAAATTTAATAATCACAATAATGAGTGAAAAAAATATTCGCACTTTACCAGTCTTCTCCCCTTCCTCGGACTAGATGTGATACTTACAAAGGGGGAGGCAGAATGCCGAATTCGCTCCTCCATTATAATGCGGTGATCTTACTTATAGAGACTTCTAACTCAGTGATACTTGAGAAAGTGAATCGCTCCAGGTGGGCCACAACCATACCCCCTCACAAAACCCCGCCATTCTCTCCTATCATGCATCTCTTTTCTCGCCTCTGCCAAACTCACTAACCAACGAAAGGGTTGTATTTTGACAGCATAAGAGTGTAAGCAATTTTTATTAATATTTCTATATTTCTATATACAAGGAACGCACTCTTCGTAACGGTCCATGAATATGACCCTTAAAATGTTGTATCACAAAAAATAAATGGGACTCGGAATGTCCTTCGATGGTTCTAGACTAATACATGCCTAAAAAAATCAAAACTTCACCCTGTGTAAGCTTCTATGCCACCTTTTTAAGCATCGTATTGTGGGAGGATGTCCATAGGGTATAAGTGATGGAAGAGGGCGGTCTAGACCCTCCTCCCCATTTAGTTATCCACAAATCAAGGAGCGTGAAAAGAAAGTGAAATTTAGCCAATTTCCATTAGTTATACCGTCAAGTTTACAGTTTTCAGACCAACCAGTTAGTTTTCTTTTTCAAACTTCCATACTTAACTTTTGGCCAACTTATTGATCTCTCTCAACTTCTCAAGTATCTTTGGTTTCTTGTGGTGTAACGGTCTATGCCTTTTACTCGAAATCCCGCATCCCACGACAGGTCCATTCTTTGATTCCACCTTGAGAACAGCTAAAACAACAAGGACAACAGCGACTATGACAAAAAAAATCATTACAAAAAAGAAAAACAATAACAGTTCAAACAAATACAAATGTTTCATCTATGGAAAGACCTATTAGTCAAGGGCAAATTGCCTTGACAATTATTATTAAATATCTTTCTCCTATTTCACCATTAATTCATAATATTATTTTCACTACGTAGGTGCATCTTTCTGTATCTAATCTATTTATTTATGATTGTATAAGCAGCTGGGTCTTATAGAGAGACACATCTGCTTCCCCCGCAAGCCCTTTTCAGCTGAAGTAATAGCATCACAGTTGTTTATTATTGTTGATCTTTTTTCATTCATTTATTGTATTTTTTTTAGCTTTTGTTTTTATTTTTTTTTTTTTTTTTTACAAATTTTGTAATTTCTTTTCTTGACAACGGTATAATAATAATAATAATAATAATAATAATAATAATAATAATAATAATAATAATAATAATAATAATAATAATAATACATTAATAATATTAATATTAAATAGAAGAAAACTGGTCATTAATAATAATAATAATAATAATAATAATAATAATAATAATAATAATAATAATAATAATAATAATAATAATAATAATAATAATAATAATAATAATAATAATAATAATAAATTTAGTATATTTCTCGTCAATGTATTTTTTTTATATTAAATTGTTATTTTTAATAAGTGTAATATGTAATATCGTTGATTTGATCACATTATTATTATTAATATTATTATTATTATTATTATTATTATTATTATTATTATTATTATTATTATTATTATTATTATTATTATTATTATTATTGTTATTATTATTATTATTATTATTATTATTATTATTATTATTATTATTATTATTATTATTATTATTATTATTATTATTATTATTATTATTATTATTATTATTATTATTATTATTATTATTTATTGTATTTTTTTTAGCTTTTGTTTTTATTTTATTTTTTTTTTTACAAATTTTGTAATTTCTTTTCTTGACAACTAGAGTATTATTTAATATTAATAATAATAATAATAATAATAATAATAATAATAATAATAATGAATTGCAATAAAATAAAAATAAAAAGAAAAATAAAAATAAAATAAAATATTAATATTATTATTATTTTACTTAATTTTAATAATAATAATAATAATAATAATAAATTTAGTATATTTCTCGTCAATGTATTTTTTTATATTAAATTGTTATTTTTAATAAGTGTAATATGTAATATCGTTGATTTGATCACATTATTATTATTATTATTATTATTATTATTATTATTATTATTATTATTATTATTATTATTATTATTATTATTATTATTATTATTATTATTATTATTATTATTATTATTATTATTATTATTATTATTATTATTATTATTTTTATTTTTATTTTTATTTTTATTTTTATTTTTATTTTTATTATTATTATTATTATTATAATTATATATTATTATTATTATTATTATTATTATTATTATTATTATTATTATTATTATTATTATTATTATTATTATTATTATTATTATAGTTTCATTTCTTTTCAAATTAAAACTTAGGTAAAAACCCATAAAAGAAATATATATATATATATATAGCAGCAGAAGAGCAGCAGCAGCAGCAGCAGTATATATAGCAGTATATATATATATATATAGCAGCAGCAGTGTTATGAAGTATATATATATATATATATATATATATATATATAAGGTTGCTATATATATATTGTTATAGTTATTATATATTGGTTATGTATATATATATTCATATTCTTGCATATGTATTGTTATATTATTGTTATTGTTGCTAAGGTTATTGCTGGCTACAAGGCTGGCTGCGCAAAAATATATGGGTATATTGGCAGCTGATATTATGTTGTTACATACAGCACATAGAGTGCTGGCTGATATACATATTGTTGTTAATGTTGGTTATTATATATATTATTACTGATAAATATTTATTGTTTGTATTAACATAACACTTACTACATATGCTATTATTATTATTATATATATATTACTACATATATGAAGCATATATGTATATGTTATGTAATATTCGAAATTGAAAAATGAACAGAATTTTATGATAATAAATATAGATAATTTCCTCACTTAATATTTTTATCAGAAAAAAAATTAATTAGACATGAAAATATGTTGGAAGAGAGAGAGTCTAATGAACTAACTGAAAACAGTGTTTAAATGTCAAGTATAAAACGTGTTTACAATCATTGCTTTTTGAAGAGGTATATATATATATATATAAAGATATAGTTAAAGGTTATAAGTTAAGTATATATTGTTATATATATATATATATATATATATATTTATTTTATAGTTATATATATATATATATATATATATATATACAGCAATATATATATATATATATATATATATATATATATATCCTGTTTTTTAAAAGGCCCAGCACAGTGGGTTTTATTGTTTGTTTTTTATAGATGTTTATTATCTTTTGAAACCCATTAAAACTATTTAATGACAAATGAAGAAAAAAATACCTTTAGAAACTGCTTTTTTTTATAGTAGTCTTGTCACCAGACAGGTAATATAAATAAATGAAAATTATGTTTTACAACTTCTCAGTTTTACTGATCTATGAATATTAATTTGGTATGGTCTAAGCTCTAAGGCAATGGTCGCAGAACGTTCTTGGGCATTTCCTCAAAATATATTTGTGTAAATTTATTTTAAAATTGTACCATATGGTATAGAATACTTTTTTTTTATATATTGCACTAAACCCAGAAAACACACACACACAAGACTCAAATTAAAAATAGTTTACTG
>JABUQX010096642.1:0-2500 GCA_015478945.1 Trachelipus rathkii
TGTATGGCATCTTGGTATAAGAGACGTTTCTCATGGATGTTAATGTCTGAATTTAATATTCTGTACACTTCTTTCTCGTATTTGGTTATCTGTTCAACTTTAGGATCATATAAGCTATGAGGTAGAGGCTGCTGAAAAGCTAATGAATCGTTCACAATATAAGGATTCTGTTGGTGCAGCTGTTGTTGCTGATGTGAAAGAGGTTGTAATGTCATTGCATTGGGCTGTAATATCTGCGTATATGGGGGGAGTAGTGAATGATGAAACTGTGATTGTGGATTTTGCGCAAGGTGTGGCAATAACTGGCCATATTGAGGTTGTGAATGATGAATCTGAGGAACTGAATTCTGTACAGATGTTGTATTATTATACTTCATTTTCTCATACTCATTATATGGAAGTACAGCAACCTTCTTCATTATGGGGACAACCACTTAGATATCAGTGGAGCTATAACGGAGAAGAGTAATGGTAGGAATACCCCTCCTCCTCTCTGTAGTAACTTCTTTTTATTTTTCAGATTTTTTATGTTGAGGGAGAGTTTTTTAATGATGTTTCTATAACGGCGTAGCTTTACCTTCTGAGGTTTGTTTAAAGGAACATTTCCTTTTATAAGATTTAAACAGACTTCACATACACACTGGATGAATTTCTCATCCTCACTAATTAGTTTACGTTTTTCAGAAGGCTTCAGCTTTTTAAATTTTTTTATAAGAGGTAAATACTTTGCAACTACAGTTTCTATCTCATAGGGAAGAATGTTGGTACGGAGCAACACTCTGTGCGTGTTTTTGGGGTGAAGTTCACACATCAAATAACCGTGGGGGATTGAAGTAACCTCTTTATATACTTTTAAGAACTCTTTCCTTTGAAGGGGAAACATTTGAGTTGCCAATACATTAATTTGACTCATGTCTCTTCTCTGGCCAAACAACAGCAAATACTGTGTGTTTAAAGAAACACTTCGCATATGCTTGCTTTGATGAAAAATATTCTGCGTTATGAAAAACACAGAGATATTTAGATGGTGAGAATAAACTGTGAACGCTTCTGCTATTTCCAAATTCAATTTGTGCATTAAATCATCTAATACAATAATTTTGTGTCCATGTATATTGTCCAGCGATCTAATATCGTATATGCCTTCATGAAATTGAATCACATCTTTATATTCTTTAAATTTTTCCTGATAAACATTATAACACCATATTATTTTTACAGGGGTTTGCTCAAAAATGTCCATTTCCTTTAAAATATTTAATAATAGAAAGGTTTTACCACATCCTGTAGGTCCAGCTACAAGACATGTAGCCGGACTTCGGAACGTAAATTTCTCCACATCCATACTCGTTAAGTGAATAATGAATAATGAGATTAATTAAAGCTGTAAAGCAGTAAAGTACATGGTTTTAATAAAATTTCGTACAATTTTATTAAAATAAAATGTTTATATAACAGAAACTCTGTGATTTTATTCTTACATTAAAAATAAAAAAGTATTAAAACAAAAATAAAAATAGAAATAATAAATAAAAAGTATTAAAACAAAAATAAAAAGTATTAATAATAAAAAATATAAAAGAAAACATAATGTTAATAAATATATGAGTTAAAACAGTAAAGCAGAAAGTTAAAGCAGTAAAGCAGAAAGTTAAAGCAGAAAGTTAAAGCAGTAAAACATGAGTTAAAGCAGTAAAGCAGTAAAACAAAAGCATACTAATCCCCTAGGTGTTAGGTAACACCTCCTTATTGATTTACTGATTTACTGCAGTTTTAAGGTATGTAATGTATATTAAAGCAGTAAAGCCGAGAGTTAAAACAGTAAAGCAGATAGTTAAAGCAGTAAAGCAGTGAGTTAAAGCAGTAAAGCAGAGAGTTAAAGCAGTAAAACAGTAAAACAAAAGCATACTAATCCCCTAGGTGTTAGGTAATAACACCTCTATTGATTTACTGATTTACTGCTTTAAGGTATGTAAAGTATATGTTTTTAATAAAATTTCGTACAATTGTAGTAAAAATGAATCAGTATATTTGAAAAGAAATTCTTTGAATAGTTTACATTGATATCATATTTTTGCCTGCGCGGTAATATTGCGACACGCGGCGGCGGGTACGGGGATATGGCGCTCGCTGAGGCACGGCGGCGTCACAAGTGGAAACATTGCGCCTGCGCAACGCGACGGCGGGTAATATTGCGCCTGGGGCGCACGCGGCGGGCGGTTTCGCGACGGTGTTCACCTGCGGACGCGGACTCGGACTCGGAAACGTTTGCGGTCACTGTCTCAACTGTGTAACTCTTTAGATATATATTCTGTCATGCTATAAGTGTTATAAAAATACTAACTCATAGTAGGAAGCATTCTAGCAGATTGTAATATACACCAATCGATTCCTCATACCTTATAACCTAGGGGTAGACACCCATATTAGGGCTATTCGGGGCTCAGGGGAGGCTAGAAAAGGCTTGAAAAAAGTGGCACTCAGTTGGCACTATGTGGCA
>JABUQX010096643.1:2500-17422 GCA_015478945.1 Trachelipus rathkii
TATACTATATATATTATATATAATATATATAATATAGTATATATATATATAGTATATATATATATATATACTATATATAAAATATATATAATATATAGTATATATAATATATATATATATATATATATATTAAAAATAAATATACAAATTTTATATATAATATATATTTATATATATATATACTATATATATATAATGTATATATACTATTTTATATTGAATATATATTATATATATAATATATATATTCTATATATGATATATATATAAATATAATATTATTTATATTATATATACTATTATCATAGTATATATATATAACTATAGTATATTTTTTAACAGAGTATATAATATAAAGTATACTATATATAGTATATATTATATATATATATATAGTATTATATAGTATATATATAATATCGTACTAATAATCAAACATATAATATACTATATATATATATTAATAGTATATACTATATATATATATATATATATATTTATACTATATATATATATATAAATATTTATAAATTATATATAGTATATTAGTAATATATATTAATAATATATATATATATACTATCTATATATTATATATATATATATATATATAATATATATATATATACTAAAATATATATATACTATATACTATATATATTATATATATAATATATATATACATATAATAGATATAATATAATATAATATATATATATATATATATATTAATTTATATTATATATATATATATAGATATATACTACTATATATTTATACGCCAGCCGATATTGGCTTACAGCAGTGTTGCACAAAAATCAAGATTCGCTGGCTTTTTCCTGGCTTTTCTGTAAATTTCGATGCAGCTGGATTGATATCTATATCTTCGTGGAGTACACCTATAGTGTGTAGCAAAATTTGTATTTAAGAAATGTATAGATATATGTTGAAGGTGTGCCTTTAACATACATCTATATATATATATTGTGTAGCTGTATGTTGAAGGTGTGTCTCAGCTAGGTGAAACTATCATTGTTCTTAAGGAGTTTTAACATTGCTTTGCAGGCTCGTGAATAATGGTTTTTTCTTCTTGTCAATATCCTCATTTTTATCTAAAGGCGGATGGTATGCGGATGTCAGCAATGATATCTGTTCTCTCCTTGCTAATTTGGAGTTTCTGAAATATGTCTTATGGTTTTCGGAACCATTGTCAATGACTCAGTCAATCTATGACTTTAATCATCTGTCTTCTTTTCTTACCTAATTAACCAAATGACAATCCTGAATTCTACGACTCTGAATTCTATCTCCGAAACAGAATATATTCATTATTTTTTTTTAACTTTCTCTGAAATCATCAATCTGGATGATTTCAATGTTAAACAATGTCAATTGCTTTCGACTAGCGAGTGTAGAGCAATACGAAGGGATCTGTTACTACTTGTTGTGGATGATTTGATTATTAGTGGTATTCCTGATTACTTATCAAATTTGTATGACTTAATACTTGTTGATGTACATGACGGATTGTGGTTTTACTGGTTGGTGGAGCACTTAGCAATCATAAGGAATTTAATGAGACATTATATGAATTTTTATAACAATCTCCGAATACTCCTAACTAAAAAGTATACCTATAAACATTTCTATAGATATTTATTATTACCTATAACTTTACAATACCTACTGGAGTACACAATTTATTTTTATATACTCTTAAATTTTAACTTAGATCTTAATACAGTTACGTTTTAACACATTAAAATAATACAATAAAAAACGTTAACCAACATATATTCTAAGGAGCTATATAACCCTACTATTTACGCTGAGCTCACAGAGAATCTTACCTTCATAGTGATAATTTAGAGCTAACCCTAGAATTACCCACGAAATAGGAGTATACGTTAACCCCAGGGCCTTGCCATGCATACTAACCTCTGTCGCTCTAAAATCAGATAACTTGACTACTTATATATAATATCACTTAATAACTTATCACTCAAATAGAACTTATTATTATACTTATATATTTTTTTTAAACATCACTACCCTAACCTACTTTATCTAATCAAATAATATAGTTAACACACTTATATATACTATACGAAATATACCTAAATAATTATGAGAGTTATTTATTATGTTTTTACTTTTCAAACAATCTTAGATTACCTATTAACTATAGTTTAGCATATCTATAGTAAAAACAGTTTTTTTTACTTTTTCCTCCTTCAGTAGTTATATTTTTCTCACTTACAATATATTTTTATTATATTCCTATATCTTACTTATACCAAGGTATTTATAAGTGAACAACCACTACGAGGAAAGAGACTACTATTTATTTTACTCTCTAACTATAGTAGCCACTGTCTCCTCTATCCTAATATTAACTAACTCACTACCAGTCGCTTTATTATTATATAATTTATATTTACAATATTACACCGACGAGTACAACACTAACCTACGACTCATATATATATATACTAGAGTATACACAGTGAAACAATCTACTTCTTACGTCATAACACATGTTCATTAAAAAACCATCTTCTTCCTCCTCTTTATATCTTCCTTCTTCTTTATATCACACTTATTCTTCTTATTACTCTTCTTCATCTATCTATCTTCTTCTTACTTATCATTACTTTCACTTCATACTTCTTTACCTTATCTTTATCATTCTTCACTTCTTCTTACTATCATACTTATACACTATTACCTACTTCTTCTACTATTTCTTCTTCTCTTCTTCTTACTTACTTATCTACTTCTTCTATTCACTTACTTCTACTCTCTACTATTCTATCTTTCCTTCTTCTGAAACAACCATCCTTCCTTAACACTTACATTATAGTTTGGGAAATAGTAAATGTGGGAATGTACAAATTATTATGTTTTTGAGTAGATTATACTTAGGAGGAATAGTTATAATTTTTAATGAATATCACTAAATACATATCAATTAGTAATACTAGATTGATATATTATAAATATTATACTATATAATTATTTACAGTTATTATATATATAATTTATTATTGAGTTATAAAAATATACTTGATTTATTTATAATACATGACGATAAACTAAACACACATACGTATTTTACACTAGTGTTTAATTTTAGTGGTTTTATGTGCAATCCGTTAGTAAGTTTTAAGTACCATGTCTTGATACTGAGTCCGTTATGTTTTTTTTCTTTTCAACACAGACATTATGGTTTGTTCACAAACACCGTATATTTTACTATTAGTTAGTCATAAACTATCGTAGTACATTGCATATACTATTGCACTTGATAAATTAAGTAACTTGAGTACTATTACATATCATTATAAACTTAGAATTAATATACTACAATAATGTTTTCTCATTGAAATAACTGAGAGCCCGTTTAATTAATAACTTAACTTAATAGCAATACGTACGGGATAAATATTAAAAAAACTACTTAACTTAACTATTATACCGTATATTTATTACCTTGAGACTACGATACGACACTAACTACCCCAGAGTACTATGACTATTAAGGACTTTAAATTACGTAAACTAAGTATTTATTTATATCAACATAAGATATTCGCTCACAATTATCAAATACAATTACAATGTTCTACACATTGAGCACACCAGACTAAAAATAGACAAGCAGGTCACGTCTGCATCGGACACCCGGAACAACTTCATACAACCATATTCTCTGTCACTTCTTAAAAATCTTTATACGATTAGACCACAAAACTTTAGCTGGACTTGGGGTTTCTAAGGACAGTTAGACCCAAATAGTCGACAGGACGTAATGACTCAGACAGGTTAATATGACGTAAGAACGAACCATATCTATTCAAAAGTATATACTTCTGAGTCGATCTCTATTTCCCCACTAACCAGATGAGTGTGTAATTGGGGCGTTATGAAGCCACTTTATTTTACAAACAATCTGGTCTGCACCCATATATTTTTGTGAGAGACACCAAATCGGAACTTTATTTTAGCTTGAGTAATGGTTACTGGTTTTGGTTTGGTCCAGTCACGCAAGAGAGCCATTTGCTTACACGTAAATCTAAGCCTTAGACCTAACCTAACCCTACACCTAACCTAAACTAAACCCTAACCATAACACTACAACCACGAACTTATCAACTGTACCTCTCCACTACCTATTGTACTAAACACCTTTAACCTAGAGCCGACCAAACCACTATATCTCTAACCTACACTGACACCACTATCACTAACACTCACACTTGGAACAACGCGAGCCTGAGAGCGAACTTCTAACCTACTATACCTACCTATCTCTGAGAGCGCTAACCTAACCTGGATGGGAAATTAGATTATATTGCTTTAATAATTGTGCGAGACGAGAAATAAAAGCGTACACGATTTCACGCTCTAATGAGAAAATTGTTACCCACCAGATTTTTTCCTGTTAACTGAAAATATTGTGTCGACTCTGCTTTGGACACGTCACAACTTTTTTTCAGGCTTCATATTCTCTCTTTCTCTCCACGATTTTGTGGATATCTTCTGAGAGACTCTAACTGACTTTAGACCGCACTACTATTCTTACTTCTTATAAATATGTATTATTTTATTATTTATTTACTTTATTCAATAGTTTACAGAAACTTTATGTTGACTTATTATTATTATTATTATTATTATTATTACTTAAATTACTTGATTTTTATTTAGTAATTTTAGTTTGAGAGTATTATTATTATTATTTATTACTGTTGAGTTATATTTATTATATATTAATATTACTTATTATTACTTATTATTAAACTTATTATTTACTTATTACTTATATTATTATTACTTAATTATTATATTACTTATTACTTATTTAACTTATTCGTCAACTTATTCCTGGAAACTACTGACATTCCTGAACATTATTAGTGTTATACTAATAATTTTTGTTGTCATTTACACTAGTCCTAATAATTCCGCTTTACATATTCATGCTTCTGAGACTGAGTTGGTATGAGTGTTATTTCTCTATCTATAATGATCCTACTGTACGAACTCTCACTCTATTTATGATTATTAAATATATAATTATTTCGAATGAATTATTAAAATTACTTATTCTGTACTTACTTATATTACTTATTATTATCTATTTTTAGTATTATTATATAAAGATATTAATCTATACTATACTATATTACTTTACTACTATTTGTTATTTTGTTGGCCTTACTAGTAGTCAGAAAGAGGCCAAAGATGCAGGAAGAAGCATCGCCATTATTACTTGGAGTAAAATTATTATTATTATTTACTAATATATTTATACAGTACGTACGATACACGATAGGTGACGTAAGGAGGTTACGTAAGTAGAGTACGTGAGTAAGTTTTGAGTACACTTACGTAGTAGTTGGGAGTAACTGAGTGAGTTTAGTACGTTAGTTAGTATGTGAGATAACGTTATATGTTAACGTTACGTTAGAGGAGAGAAGTAGTTTAATAGATTTACGTAGTAGAAGTAGTAGTAGTAGATAGTACCTTAGGACTATACGTACGTAACTGACAAATGTGTAAAGATAGAGATACCTGAAGATTGGGAAATGTGATACTTCTGTAATACAAAACATCGAATAAGTATCTCACACTATACACAACAGAGTCTGGACAACATATTTTTAACACGATACGAAAATTGGTTTTAGAATGAATATTTACTCTAAGACGATATGCTCCATATAAGTGAAATAGTGGTGTGTGGTTAATACAATATTGGTCTTTTATACAACTGGGTGAGACGACAGATACGTAACTATATATATACTAGTATATTAATATTATTACTTTATACTTAATAATATATTTGTACTACTTATGTATTTATCTGTATCTATATATTATATATATATATACATATCTACTATCGTACGTTATTTGAGAGAGATGGTTTACACATTATTTAGAGTGGTTATTATTATAGAGGCGGACTCCTACATACTCCGTGCCTACCTCGGCTTACGCACCAAGTTATTACTTACTAGAAACGACACGAATCTTCAATTTTGTAACTAGTCTTATTGATAAACTTTCTCTATTTTTTTTTGAATGATATAACTAGGTGTCATTCTGAACGAACGAGCACTTACCATATCCACACTGAACACGTAATTATGTACTAAATATTTAAAACACTACACAGTGTAAGAACATCGCCCTACTTTGAATAACAAACTGTACTGGGAGCTTTTACATGTCACTATTTGAAATAGGTAACGATGCTCATGCTCTCCACGCGAGAGAAAAGAGGGACGAAGAACAATATTGGAGTTGACACGTCGTATCTATTTCTATCCAATGAATTTAATTGCGTACTTACGTTGCCTTTTTTTTTTCACCGCGCTTTTTCCCATCGTTCAATAAACAGAGCACTACAGTCTTACATTTAAAAAAATAACTTTACAAATATATACCATTCACTTGTTCTTAATGTACATTTCAGATAAAAATAATTAAAACCATAACGACATTTAAATTTTAGACACACCACAAACACCATACAAAGCACACACCACACACTCTAAGTAGCATAATTACTATAATACTACAGCCAATACTTCTATTGTTAACATCACAATTATTTCAACATACGATAGTATGACTTACGCACGGATATACATGACCCTACTCATACATATACACTACATATATATACTAAAATGAAATTATCAGCTGGAAACTTTTCCCTATAACTTTACTCACTTAACAAAAGTTCAGTATACCTTGAGCTTAGGACTCACTTATACACATCTCAATACATAGACGAAGGACCGAGAACGACGAGACGAGCACACGAGAGACGAAAAGAGAGAGAGAGAACAGAGAGAGGAGAGAGAGAGCGTGTCTGAGAGACTGAGAGAAAAGAGAGAGAAGAAGTAGAACACGAGAGACAGAGGAGAGACGCGACAGAGAGACGAGATGAGTAGAGTTTAGGCTACGAGAGAAGAGGAGCCACCGAACACGTACGCCAACAAACAGTTGCTGGATCGCCACTGACTATATAATAACCCTACACTTATAGCACTTATTCAGTAACTAACTATAAAATATATATAATATAACACTTTAGAGAGAGAGAAAAATAAGTTATATTTTAAAAAATACTAGATAATAATAATAATATACTATAGTACATAAATGGAAGACGTATATCAGTATATACTATATACATATTATACTTTAAATATAATCTGTTTTACTATACAACTAACACTACACAAACTGTTATTTTTATTTTCACAACTAAAATTTAAATTAAACTATATATTAACTAATATATTATATATATATATAATACATATTATATTATATTGATGTTATTATATTTTATATTACAATAATACAAAATAATATTCTGTCGTATAATTATACTATATAATATTATATATATATTATAACTACTTGCCTTATAACTATAGCAACTATATACTATTACTACACGGGTTTACTACATACTAATTACTTGGCTCAAGATCAACAAAGAGAGGACACGGGTACAATGGCAAGAGAACAAATCAATAACTGGAAAAAAATCAACCTGAGAGATATATTTTACTGTGATTTTTTATTATTAATAAAACTACTTCATATATTTTTATTACATGAATTTTTTTTTATTCTTTTATATGTTTTATTTATTGTTTTTTTACTATTAAGTGATTTAACCATTCAACTTGACACATAAACAAAATAAAATAAAGACAATATATAACGATTATAAAAATATGTTACGACTCATACCACGAAACAACTAACATATTTAGAATTTTTTACTATTACTATTACAGTACTATACATATAGATATACTTGAAGTAGATATGATATTCTATGTAAAATATACGTACAACTATACTACTATATACTATATACAACGTACTAACTACTATATCATATTAAACTATAACTATGACTTACATACATGTGACAATTACTACTTACTAAAACACGCTTTTAACATGATATATTTGTACAAATTCATACCAACATCTATTGTGCACCTTGTAATCCTCCGTACACGTAACACTCAATACGAGTTGCCCGTTTACATTGTGTCATAGACTAGCGCCCTTAATTAAGTCGTTATTAACTGAGCGAGAACAGACAACTAAGCGGCCTCAGGGGTTACAACAATTGAATAAATAAAATAGCCACAAGAACTGTACGAGACCTAATTTATGTACTGACATACTGTGTTTTGGTTATAATGTCGAACTAACATAAGTAATGTTAGGGAATGGTTGCTCAAATGTCTAACATATGTTGTAAGACCCCTTAAATTTAAAGAAAGACATAGATAAGTATATGCTGTCATTGGGTCTATTTACTCAACTGAAATGGGAGTTCTTGTAACGTACAGTCACCATACCATGCTCTAGTCTGACAGACGCACTAAGAGCACCCTTCAGTTTTAATGATATGTTTATAGCTAACCACACATTAGTTATAGATTTTAACTCTAAATAAACCCACATTTTTTTTTATTCTCACAGTTACTTTCTTCATTCACTATTTTCCTGCATTTATATAGAATGAATACATCACTTTTAAACACATAATACCTACTACTGTTGGTATGAAAAGCTTGTTTACAACATTATATTTCCGCGTGACGTCACGAATCAATGAAAAACAATCACCACAAAACAAAATTCAAAAAAAACATACATATATATGACTGTATTTTTTCTTACACAAGAGAAATCAACACCATAAATATAAAGTATAAAGACGACTATATGTGAGTCCAACCAACTTCCTATGCGCGAATGCACACTGTACCTTACTGTTAAACTCAGAGGTGGACATCACTAATGGAAGTGTACTTACGAATCTGAGTATAATACGGATACTACGTGCGAGTCAACTCAACGACGGTACTAAGATCCACTATGTATATCTATATAATATCGTATATGTACAAATATAATAATTAACTTGGAATTACATTTATGATGGGATTTATATACTCATAGTATTTAGGTTTTCTCAATACTTATAGACTACCTCAACCTATCAAAACAGAATTACACAATACTTCGAAAACATCTTTGAACCTCACACACTAGTTTTAAAGCATTTACATTACACAACTAGACATCTTTCACTTAGTACCACTACTGACATTTAAACACTTAAAATTTTCGTTATATTAGATAAATTAACAATAACTTCACACACTTAAAAACACAACATCCCACTAACAAATTATGTAGATATACTATAACATTTTTATATATATACATACAAATAATAATACTATACTATTATATTTTTATATATAATAAATAATATATATGTTATACTACGTTAAAGTAATATATATATATACATGAAAATAACTACTATACATTTCATTAATATACATAATAATAGAGTACTATATACGACGAGTAGTAAAAAAACAAACTTACATAGTAGAGAACTTAGCACTATATGATAAACTATACGAACGTACGTAAACTACATATATACTTAACAAGATGGTATATAACATAAATACATATACTACTATATATATACATTATATATTTACGTACAATATATAATAAATACATAAAAAGATAAATAAAAGTACTATTTACATAGTAAATAAATAATACAGGTACTACTGAGAGCCATACTATACAATAAGTAGAAAAACTTACTATATACTAGTGATATAACATAATATATAGGTACACGGTATTATATACTATTAACCCTATATATTACATATATATATATAACACGTACTTATATATATATACTAATAACTGGTAAGTATATATACTATATATATATATATATAAATTGACAAAACTTTCTAATAAAGACACAAATAATATAACTACGATATAATTAATTAGTAACATAATAAAATACATATTAAAATAAACTTATAAATACATAAATACACAGGGAATAAAATAATATATTAATTATATAATCAACCTAAATTAACAATATAATACTATTTAAAAATAATAAAGTAAGACAGGTACATATACATACATATAATATAACTTATATAAAATATTAAGTAGAATGAGAACGAGAGAAAATATACTAATGAAGATTGTAATAACATAGTTAAATATTAATCAGTTAATTATAATCATATATTATATTTATAACTTAAGCACTTCTAATATTACTGTATTGGAGCAATTAGTACTGTAGATAACCTGTGAATACGATTATTGTATACTATTATAAAAAATAAAACTAAATAATAATAACTAAAATAATAACTAATAATATACATAAAATACTACTATATATATATAAAGTCATATTATATTATTACTTATTATTTAACTTTTTACAATCTACAGAAAAGTGCCATCACCGTTATCACATTTATTTACTGTATTATATATATATAGGAAACATATTCTAAAGTTTACTTATAATATAAGAATTAGACAATTATATATATATATTGAAAATAAATAAATAAAACTCTTTATTTATAAATAATAGAGCACTAAACTAGGGTTTTATACTATACTAAATAAAATTTCTATAAATACTAACTAGTAGACTAAGATACAGACTATTTCTAATCACATAACACATTTCAGACTCTAGGATTAAATAATATGAAAATAAATATAACAGAGTAGACATAAATACTACGTGGTCACTACTATACATCGGTATACTACTACCAGTACTACTATTGCTACTCTAATTATTACCTCGCCTACCACTATAAGAGGTTGAGTACTAATATATATATACTATATATATATATACTATATATATTTACCTATAAGTATCTCATACTACGAGTAACTCCCGCTTACATATACGGTATATAGATAACATTACCTATAGTACAAAAGTTCCCTACTTCTATAAAAACTATATACTACTACTATATACTATATTATATATACTACATACTATTATATATATATATATAAGAGCACTTTATTAGTAGCAGACTGACGATAATATACTATACTACTAAGTGATTAGTAGAATAATTAATACTTTATTACTTAATATATATTATAAAATATATAAAAAATAACTTTAATTAATGGTGACAAATTCATCCTTTATTTACTAGACCTAACAGTTTATGTATGAGAACAACAAAAAACGTTTACGCTAATAAGTTTACTTTAAACAAACAATATACCTTTTCATGTATTTGAACTAAAAAAATTTATTTCTATATATTTAATATATAAAACACTTATTGAATTTACACTACATAAATAATTAATGAATAGTTATTAGTAATATTTATATACGTTCCTAGTACAAGGTTAACTGTCAACGGGAGTCTTATTTTACTGGTAAGACACTCATAGTAACACACTATTCTAAGATTTTGAATTCGGATTAATCATTTAGAGTACATACGCGTTGGTATACTTTTAAAAATACGATGTTATTGAATGAAATATATGACAAATACTTTTCATATTCATTAAATATTTATTTATTATCAGTATTAATTATACTTGTAACGTATTAATTATACACCTAAACACGACTCAAAATGTAAAATGTATACATTATAAATACTTAATATATTATAAATATACTATATATATACTATACTTATATATATATATATACTATATTATATATATATACTATATATATATATATTAATATAATTATAATATAATATATACTTACATTATATATAATACAATATATTATATATAATTAATATATATATATATATATATACTTAACTAATATATATATATAATATATATATTACAATAATTAATATATTATATTAATATAATATATATATATATATATATATTATATATATATACTATGTAGTGTGGTGTAAGAATATGATGGACGAACTGGATAAGACAGAGTGGAGGGTGGTCTATACTACCTATTACATATACGACGATGACTTTAGGTTTTCTCTGGTGAAAACTGAAGTGAGTTTTTAGACGACGGATTGGTATAAACTGAATGATTATGAGTCAGGTGTAGTGCAAAACGGAGGAGTTATGAAAGTAGACTAGATAAGAGACACTGGTGATGGTTGATGATAATAAGGACATGAGTTCATCGGTGTGATCAGTTACTAACGCTTATTAAGACTGGTTGAGGCAGCTGGAGACAAGTGTCTGACGTTTATAACTATTTAAAGGACTATTAATATAGTTTGATACGAAACGGGAATGGATTGGAAGCAGAGTGGTACAGTAGAAACACGTTGTAGAATTGCAGGACAGGTGACAGGTGCAATACAACTCACTTGTGGAACTACTGTTACATAGGAGACTAACGTCTTGAGTGTGCTAGGAGTTCTTAACACTGAAGCGTATGACTATTACCTATTCAGTTTAATGTATTACGTAAGTGAGACCTACTTTAGTTTTTGGAAATAAGATGATACACAGATGTTAAACTACTATACAATATTACGGTTCAGATTGGAACGCACATCACTTACTGGTGAGACCACGTGTAGGTTGAGGTGACGAAATACAACTGCCTAGATTAACTACTGAGGAATGATTAAAACTCGTAATTTTGACGGGTTGTAGACAATGGTTTAGGTAAGACATGAAAGCTGGACAGTGAAATAAATGACGAACACAGAACACTAAACTGAAAAGTACGTTAGAGATGGTTTGATCATCTGGAAACGACATGGACTGCACATAATGTTTCGAAGATTGACTGGCTTAAGCAGACTAAAACAGATATACATGTGACTGTGGAGTTGATAGTATGTGGACGAATCAAACCGGACAATGAGCGACGACCGAGGACAGATATAGTATCTGAGGATTTGGTCACGTAGTAACTTGCGGAACTGCTGAAACAGAGAAGAACATAATGATGTTTTGCATGAGTGAGTATACGAAAAGGTTACATACATAGGAGTGAATCGGCAAGGTGTTTCTGTGTGGGAGTATAGTTATGTGCCCACCTGGCCACAGGGATGAACCCTACTTTGCAATATACCACTAGATGCACTTATCCTTGTGAGGGTCCGTTGCGGTCCCCGTGCACAGCACTTGAGGTGGACTTTTCTGTAGCTTGTCGAGACGTAGTTCTCATTAACTAAGGTATGAACGCGGCGCACACGTTGACTTTTCTATTTCGACTTTATAGATGTCACTATTCTCGACACGGAGAATACGGGGACCCAGATAATTCCATCTCTTGCTAAGCACGATACCTTAAAAAGGATGGCTATTGAATACGACTACGGTGGATGATGATACTATATAAGTATAAATAAAAAAATGATAACATATATATGACGAATACGACGTATATATATATATATTATATAAATTATAATATATATATTTACATATATTACTTAATTTATATAAATTTTATTAAATATGCTTATACATCACTTATGAAAATTTAATGTGTCAGTTCTAATATAAATACTACGAATACTATATTAATCATTTATTTATACTAATTATTTATAACTTTAATTATATTATTAATATTATAATTTTCATATATAATATATTTATATATATTATAATTTATATAAAAAATTTATTATTATATATTATACTATAATATACTATTAATTATATAATCTTAATTATAATAATAACTATAACTATACTTTATATATATATATATATTAATTACTTAATATATAAATTTATATTCTGTATAATATTATATTACTAATTATTATTATATTATTATTATTATTTTTATATACTTATTAAATAAAAAAACTATTATAAAAAACTAAATTATTATATATATAACTTACTAATATTAGACTATTAAATATAACTTTAATTACTATTATAATATACTTTAAATTATTAAATAGCTTTTTTGCTCTCTTATACTATATGATATATATATTAAATATAATGTAAGGAAGATATACATAAATAATTTTTCCCTTCTATTATATTATAAATTAAATTATTATATATATAATTATAATTACTTATTATATACTTACTATACAATTAACTTAAATTATATTTATTACTAATATATATATATAAATTATTATTACTAATAACTTACTATATATAACTTACTATTATAATTAATTATTACATTATTAATTTATACTATAATCCTGCTAACATACTACGCATACTAAACACTTAACCTTCTGAGTGTCCAAAATACGAACATACTATACTAACAAGGACGCTGACGACGGTGACCCTTCTCAACTTACCGATACTATATACAACACACAATTGGTCTTAACTTATATTATACATATAAATTTATCTTTAATAATACCAATAGTGATAGTAATATATTATAACATATATATTTATAAATAATAATATACTATACTATATATATACTAATATTAATACATAATTTAAATAATTACTATATATATAAACGACAACTATCATAAATACATATATATTAACTAAAAGTATATATAATTAAACTAGTTACATATTTATTCTCATTATTATATACTATATACTATATTATAATATGCTATTTATAATACTATATAATTAATAATTATTAATACGTATATAAACATATAAATAATATAATATATAGATATATATATACTTATATATATTATTTTACTAATATATTTCTATTATTAAATATTAATTTATACTTACCTAGAATATTAAACGATATACATATATATATATATATAATATAATATAATATATACTATATATATATATATATAATATATATATATATATAATATATATACTATATACTATTAACTATACCTATATATAAATATCGATATATATAATACTATATATATATATATATATATATACTACTATATTACTTAGTTAAAGTAAACTATTACTACTAATATAATCAAATACACTATACTAATAGTTGTATACTACTATATAGACTGATATCCTAATATAAAGTAACTAAATATAGGAAGTAGACTT
>JABUQX010096644.1:10000-22500 GCA_015478945.1 Trachelipus rathkii
TATTTATGTATTTTTATTGTTCAATATATTAACTCAGGATTACAAGTGTTATACTTAGGTGGAGTTTTCTTGCTGATGCTGCAATGAAAGGTCCGCGTGTCTTATTGAAAGGTTTGATATTTGTAAAAGTTATAGAGTAAAAGATGATTATGAAAATTTGGATTTCTAGCATTGAATTCGGATTCCAATAATCATAATATACCTTTTATCATAATAAAACAGCAACGATATAAAAAAAAAATAATAATAATAATAATAATAATAATATAATAATAATAATAATATAATATAGATAATTGATATAATAATAATATAAATAATCAATGAATGAAATAGATATATTTACCAACGGAACTATCATTGTAATTTATGCTGAGGATGGGATTTAATAAGAAATAAGAATAAAGAATAAGAATAAGACATAAAATAAGAATAAGAATAAGAACTAATGAATATGGAATAAGAACTTGACAGAAATAGAAAAGAAAAAAAAAGAAAAAGAAAAATAGAAAAGGACACAAGCAATATGGAAAGGAAAAGGCAAAAGGCAAAAGAAGGAATAAGGAAAAGGGAAATGGATGAGAAAACGAAAAAAAGAAAAAAAGAAAGAGAAAGAAGTTATATATATATAATATATATACTATAGTATATATATATTAATATATATATATTATATATATTATATATACATATTATATATATATATATATATATAGTATATATATATATATATATAATATATATATTATAATATATATATAAAAAGGTATAGCAGAAGAAGAAGAAGAAGAGAGCAAGCAATGATATAATAATATAATCTAAATAATGTATATATATATACTATTATATAATAGGTAATATATCTTTGTAGCTAACTAAATAGTATAATATATAAAATATGTATATAATAAAAAATAATAACTATATATATATATATATATATATTAGATATCTATATATATATATATGTTGCACTGGTATGTTGCAACCAGGCAAATTAAATAAGTAATTAAATAAATGAGGGTGATTTCAATGAAAAGGGTTTTTTTCTGCTTTTGAAGTTTATTAATTGTGCACGTGAAATAATAATATGACAGATGATATAATCAATTTTGTAATCACAATAATAGCAATGGATATTTCACTTATAACAGTTTCATATGGCCCATAATTAATATATCACGCAAACCTGCCGGCTATAATGATAATGATTCGGCACTTAGGCATTTAATTTTGTATGCTGCCTGAATTGGTATAAATCGCTTTGTTTAACTTGGTGATTAGATGATAATTTTATAACAATATGCGTTCACAATAATTATTATATTAATTAATTCTATAAGCTAGAATATATATGGGAAGGACGCTGTGAATGCATCCTTCCCCCACGCTCTGGCTAGGTGGAATCTCTCAAATAAGGCCTTCATGCTGCCTGCTCAGCCGCTTTCATTTCAAATCTCGCCTTCCCTATTGTTAGTACAAATATAAACAATTTTTAAAAATAATATAATAGGGCTTGTTTTGTATGTGAAAATGTCGAAATTTCTCACATCATAATCTAACCGCCCTGTCTATCAAAAAATTGCAAAAACAGACATAAGGTACTTATGAATGTGATAATTGCAATATGTTTGAAATTTCGACACAAATAACCCTTATAAACTTATTTATAGTTATGACATAATACGCTATATAATAGAATAGACAAGACAGATACTACAATAGCCAAAAAGGAGAAAAATACATTTCTATCCTAGAGTACATAATTAATGACTACTTTAATAAATTGACCTTATCCCCGTCATCATATTATAGACACCAACATATAACATATTTTCAACCTCTTCAACCATGTTCGTCTGTTTATATTTTCATTCTCTTTCTTTCTTTCTAACAATTTCCTCAATAAGAACGTACAAAATTTTCTCTATTGAATATCTAGCTCTTGCTGACGTTAGGAGGACTTTGCTGTTTCAAATTGAAATAATCATTATCTAGAAAATAAGGAATAGCTTCTTCCTTCTATCAGCCTTTATGTTTTGTTTTTTTTTTGTTCATTTTCTTCATTGTTAAAAACATTTTCTTCGTTTCTTCCCTTTTTTTTCAATTTAAAGGTCTTGTACTATGGAATGTTTCTTACACGAAGGCGATGGTTGTCAGCTGTCCGCTGTTTGTTGTGGCCTTGAGTACGTGAATGAAGACGACTCGCCCAAAATTTTTCCGTTTTCTATCGGAGTTTTTTTCAGATTTGTAGCCCCAATTTTTAGGGTAACTTTTAAAATACACTTAACTTCGTTATTTAGTATGACCGATTTTTACGGTATATTCTTTCAAAATGTTATAATATTATTTAATAATTAGGATAGAATACAAGGGGCTACTAAGAGAGAGGAAATTTGAAAAGACATGCCGAACTACAACTATAATCATACATCAAAAAATAAAAATTTTACAAGGACTTTATAATGTTCTCCCTTTGTGGAGCTGCGATATACCGTTCTCTCGGCGCAGGCGCGCTAAACGTGTGTATATCTGATTCAGGCTGTCTCGTGGTTGAGCTACTCACCTTCACATTATTTTTATTACCTCTACTATGTTTATTAATTTGACATATAAAATATAATCATTTTGGCATGAAAATATATAGAACCCTATTTGTTTTTATAGAATTAATTCCTGCGTTATAAATTCTATTTTTTAAAATATTAATTTTTTTAAAATACATTTTCAAATTTTTTTAATTTTTTTTTTTCTTTTTTTTTTTTTTTTTTTTTTTTTTTTTTGAAAATTCTATTGGCTTTATACATCATAGCGTAGATATCTTTGGCTTAACCTTTTCACAAGCCACCTCTGCTATCTCAGCTCCGTCAGCTGAGGGCAGCCGAGTGCTTCTTTGAAGGTTGCCGCGCATATTGCCACGATCTAGAAAGCAACTTTAAAGAAGATTATTTGATATTTGGTTATTAATATGTTTAATCTAACAACTTTACTGAATTATTAATGAATTTTATTAACTAAATTAATGAAGAAACTTTCATTTAAAATTTCTACTGCATTTAATTTGATTCCTTGCGAACTCAAATAATCTATCTTGTTTGTAGGCTTGCATATTTATTGATATAGCGATCGATTGGCAAACTCAATGTTGGCGTTATTTGCCGATTGAAATCTTTAGCCTATTTGAAAATAGTTAATATCCTTGTTTTATAGTAATCATATGTTAAATAATATGTATATTAGCATTGCAACCTAGATATTACAGAAGACATGCACTTCAACAATTTTGGAAACTTTAACATTTGCATCTTTTGCTTTTCATCTCTAACTATAATATTTTTTCATCACTTTGAAAATCATTTTTGGCTTGGTGTTTTACTACCGGAGTTTTAGTTATGTATTTTAACGACTCAGGGGCACATGCTTTCCCCTTGACAGAAAATTTGACGGTTTCTATTCACAATTTCCAAATATGATATTACTTTTTAATTTGTACACTGTTTATTATTCTCAACATTTTATAGAACTTGGTTTATTGAGAGTCTTGATTTGTTTGTCCTTTCGTTTTTCATTACAGGACTTGTTATTTTATTGTTTGTATTATTATTATTAATATTATTATTATTATATTATTATTATTAAATTTTTATTATTTTTATTATTGTTATTATTAATCATTTTTATTATTATTATTATTATTTTTATATTTTATTATTATTATTATTATTATTATTATTATTATTATTTATTATTATTATTATTATTATTATTTTTATTATTAAAGTTTTTCATAAATATATTGATCTATCTCCATTATTATTATTTTATTATTGGTTATCTACTTCACAGTCCTTACTATGCTTAAAATTTTTGTTGTTGTTTATTTTTCGAGATCTTTTCAAGGTTGGATTTGAGAGGAGGTTTGTTGTGTCGTTTATTTTTCTTTAGAGTCTCGTTTTGGTGGGATTAAGGCTTACCTCCATTTGTGGGGGGAGAATGCGGGTTTCCACTTTGGAAGAAGTGGTCTGCTTTTCGCTCAGCGAGATTTTTAGCAAGGAATGGGGAATGAATTTTTATTTCCTCTTCTTTTTCTCGTTTAGATGGGGTTTTGAAGTCGTTGATTTTGCTGGAGTTGGGGGATTGTAACTGTTTGGGAGAAGGTAATTTTTCCACTCCCCCACTTTCTTTTTCTGGAGCAGATTTAGCTCTCATATTTTTTTGTTTTAACAATCAGTTTCTTTATCGAGACCATTTTTGTTTCAAAAGTGTTTAGGCCTAAAACGTTCTCTTCAACTTGGGTTGGTAACAGAATATTCCGTTACATAGGAAGCGTTTCAATTTCTTCTCTTTTTGTTTTTCTTTATTTTTATTACTACTGCGGCTTTTTAATTTTCACAATTATTGTTTATTATTAATACAGATTTTTATTTCTTCACGCAGTGTTATTAATATTTATTTATTATCATATATCACTTTCCACAAATTTTCACTGTTTCTTCTTTGTCACTGATTTTTAATAGAAAATTTTTAGGCCCGTTCAGAAGGTAATATAGGATATTGCAATTGCAATGTTGCACGTGTCACTCTGGGCTTTCACCAAAATTGCACTGATATTGCAAATCAGCTATTAGAAAGTAATTAATAATGGGGTTATAATTTGAGTGAAAGTGATTTTTCTGTGATCATAGTTTTATTAAATATGCAAGTGAAATATATATGGTATGACAGATGATAATCATTATAATGTAATTTTAACTAAAGCAATAAGAAAAATAAAAATAAAAAGTCAGTAAAAATAAAAATAAAGAAAAACAAAAAGAGAAGAAATTGAAACGCTCTCCGTAACGGTCAAATTATTCTGTTACCAACCCAACATTTAAGACAAGAGCATTTTAGGCCTAAACGTTCTGAAACAAAAATGGTCTCAATCAAGAAACTTTCTGTAAAAACCAAATCTTCGAGAGCTAAAATGCTTCCAACAAAGAAACTCATTGTTAAAACAAAAAATATGAGAGCTAAATCTGCTCCAGAAAAAGAAAGTGGGGGAGTGGAAAAATTACCTTCTCCCAAACAGTTACAATCCCCCATTGCTTGTTCAAATCGCCATGAGCGAAAAACAGAAATAAGAAGAGGAAATAAAATTCATTCCCATACTCCCCTTGCTAAAAATCTCGGCTGGCGAAAAGCAGACCAACTTCTTCCAAAGTGGAAACCCGCATTCTCCCCGCCACAAATGGAGGTAAGCCTTAATCCCACCAAAACGAGACTCTAAAGAAAAATAATACGACAACAACAAACCTCCTTCTCAAATCCAACCTTGAAAGAAATTCGGAAAAATAAACAGAACAACAAAAAATTTGTAACTAGTAGACTGTGAATAATAACAAATAAAATAATATAATAATATTATAAATCAATAATAATAATAAATGATTAATAATAACAATAATAAAAATAATAAAAATTAATAATAATAATAATAATAATAATAATATTAATAATAATAATAAAAATAATAATAAGTGTTAATAATGAAAAGATAAATAAAAAAAATTTAAGAATAAAAGAAAATTTTTATAAAATAATAAAATAAATTTTTAAAATAAATAAATAATTAAATAATAGAAAAAAAAAACAACAAACAATAAATAACAAGTCCTGTAATGAAAAACGAAAGGACAAACAAATCAAGACTCTCAATAAACCAAGTTCTATAAAATGTTGAAAATAATAAACAGTGTACAAATTAAAAAGTAAGATCATATGTGAATTGTGAATAGACAACCGTCAAATTTCTGTCAAAGGGGGAAAGCATGTGCCCTCTAGTGTTAAATACAATAACTAAAACTCCGGTAGTAAAAACCAAGCCAAAAATGTTTCAAAGTGATGAAAAAAAAATATTATAGTAGAGATGAAGCCAAAAATGGCAAATGTTAAAAGTTTCCAAAATTGTTGAAGGTGCTATGTCTTCTGTAATATCTAGGTTTGCATGCTAATATACATTTATTTTAAATATGATTACTATAAAACAAATATTAACATATTTTCAAATAGCCTAAAATTTCAAGCGGCCAATAACGCCAACCATTGAGTTGCCATCGATCGCTATATCAAATAAATATGCAAGCTACAAACAAATAATTATTTAGTCCAAATCAAATTAAATGCATAGAAATTTTAAATGAAAGTTTCTTCATAATTTAGTTAATAAATTCAATTAATAATTCATAAAAGTTGTTGATAAAAGATATAATAACCAAATATCAAAATAATTTCTTTAAAAGTTGACTTTCTATATCGTGGCAAGATGCGCGGCAACCTTCAAAGAACCACTCGCTGCTCACTGACGAGCTGAGATATGCAGAGTGGCTTGTGAAAAGGTTAAGCCGAAGATATCTACGCTAGGATTCTGGAATCAAAATTAAAAAAAAAAAAAAAAAAAAAAAAAAAAAAAAGTGAATAAAAATTTAAGAAACTTTGCAAATGTATTCAAAAATTTAATATTTTAGAGAATAATGATGTTATAACGCAGGTAATTAATTCTGATAAAAACAAATAGGGTTCTATATATTTTCATGCCAAAATGATTATATTTTATATGTCAAAATAAACATAGTATAGGTAATAAAAACACAATGTGAAGGTGAGTAGCTCATCCACGACAAAGCCTGAATCAGATATACACACGTTTAGCGCGCCTGCGCCGAGAGAACGGTATATCGCAGCTCTACAAATGGAGAACATTATAAAGTCCTTGTAAAATTTTTATTTTGATGTATGATTATAATTGTAAGTTTCGGCATGTACTTTCAAATTTCCCTCTCTTAGTAGACTCTTGTATTCTATCCTAATTATTAAATAAAATTATAACAATTTTTGAAAGAATATACCGTAAAAATCGGTCATACTAAATAACGAAGTTAAATGTATTTTAAAGTTACCCTAAAAATTGGGGCGTGCAGAGATGAAAAAATAATCCGATAGAAAACGGAAAAATTTTGGGCGAGTCGTCTTCATTCACGTACTCAAGGCCACAACAAACAGCGGACAGCTGACAACCATCGCCTTCGTGTAAGAAACATTCCATAGTACAAGACCTTTAAATTGAAAAAAAAGGGAAGAAACGAAGAAAATGTTTTTAACAATGAAGAAAATGAACAAAAAAAAAAAAAAACATAAAGGCTGATAGAAGGAAGAAGCTATTCCTTATTTTCTAGATAATGATTATTTCAATTTGAAACAGCAAAGTTTCCTCCTAACGTCAGCAAGAGCTAGATATTCAATAGAGAAAATTTTGTACGTTCTTATTGAGGAAATTGTTAGAAAGAAAGAAAGAGAATGAAAAAGAAAAACGACGAACAATGGTTGAAGAGGTTGAAAATATGTTATATGTTGGTGTCTATAATATGATGACGGGGATAAGGTCAATTTATTAAAGTAGTCATTAATTCTGTATACTAATATGTAAAATATTTTTCTCCTTTTTGGCTATTGTAGTATCTGTCTTGTCTATTCTATTATATAGCGTATTATGTCATAAATAAGTTTATAAGGGTTATTTGTGTCGAAATTTCAAACATATTGCAATTATCACATTCATAAGTACCTTATGTCTGTTTTTGCAATTTGTTTGATAGACAGGGCCGGGTTAGCATTTGATGTGAGAAATTTACATTTTCACATACAAACAATGCCGCCTATTATATATTTAAAATTGTTTTATATTGTACTAACCAATAGGGAGGCGAGATTTGAAATGAAAGCGTCTGAGCAGGCAGCATGAATGCCTTACTCAGGAACAGTCCATAAAGATACAGTATGGCGGGAAGAGTGCCTCGCTGCATCTCTCCCATAGATTCAACTTATCGAATCCATTATTATAATAATTATTGTGAAAGCCTTGTGTTATACCAATTATTATCTAATTGCCCAAGAAACAAAACGATTTTATACCAATTCTGGCAGCATACAAAACTTAAATGCCTAAGTGCCGAATCATTATCATTTAGCCGGCAGGTTTGCCGTGATATATTAAATTATGGGCCATATTAACTGTTATAAAATGAAATATCCATTGCTATTATTGTGATTACAAAATTGATTATATCATCTGTCATATTATTATTTCACGTGCACAATTAATAAACTTCAAAAGCAGAAAAAAACCCTTTTCATTGAAATCACCCTCATTTATTTAATTACTTATTTAATTTGCCTGGTTGCAACATACCAGTGCCAAACATATATATATATATATATATATATATATATATATATAATATATATATATAATATTATATATTTACACCATAAATTTTCTAGATATATATATTTAAATATAATATGTTTATAAGAGATAATATATATTTATTATATTTTATATATTTATTTTATATTTTCTTTTCCTTTCTTCTTCTTCTTTCTTCTTATTCTTTAATACCGGTAATATATATATATATACTGGTATATATATGTTTATGATATATATTCATATTATGTTCCTTATATATATATATATATATTTAAATATAAATTTATATATATATATAGTATATATATTATATATATATATATATATATATATATATATCTTCTTCTTCTTCTACTTCTTTTTTCCTTTTCCTTATCCTTTTCCTTTTCCTTTTTTTCCTTTTCCTTTTCCTTTTCCTTTTCCTTTTCCTTTTCTTTTTCTTTTTTTTTTTTTTTTTTTTTTTCTTTTTCTTTTTTCTTTTTCTATTTTATTCTTATTCTTTATTTTTATTCTTTTTCTTATTCTTATTCTTATTCTTATTCTTATTCTTATTCTTATTCTTATTTGTACTTTTTTTAATATTATTATTATTATTATTATTATTATTATTATTATTATTATTATTATTATTATTATTATTATTATTATTATTATTATTATTATTATTATTATTATTATTATTATCATTATTATTATTATTATTATTATTATTATTATTATTATTATTAATGTCCATTCAGTTCTTGAAATTCCAAAAATATTTAAATCTTATTTAATCTATAACTTTTACAAATTCAAACCTTTCAATAAGACACGCGACCTTCATTGCAGCTCAGAAGAAACTCCACTAATATAACATTGTAATCCTGAGTTAATATATTGAACAATAAAATCATAATACTCTCTCTCTCTCTCTCTCTCTCTCTCTCTCCTCTCCCTCTCTCTCTATCTCTCTCTTCTCTCTCTCTCATCTCTCTCTCCCCTCTCTCTTTCTCTCTCTCTCTACTCTCTCTCTTCTCTCTCTCGTCTCCTTCTCTCTCTCTCTCTCTTCTCTCTCCTCTCTCTCTCTCTAGTCTAAGCTATAGAACTATAGTATAAATTATAAAACTCTAATATAAATTATAAAACTATAGTATAAATTATAAAGCTATAGCATACACTATAACACTATAATATAGTTTATAAAATCATTGTATAAGCTATAGAACTATATTATTAAGAATAAAACTATAGCATAAAATAAAAACCTACTATATAAACAATAAAAATATAGTAGCAAACTGAAATGAACTAATAGTATACAAATATAGTGTGAAACAAATACTAGATAAAATCTATACATACTAGAGTTTACAGTAATTTATACTGGACACTGCAGTTTATTTTATTATTTCTTAGTAATAGTTCACACCTCAAGGAAATGGCCCTATTCTAGAAGGGAAGCTGCTCTAGGTAATTGTTACCTAGTATCCGGAAGAGGGATCGAGCCCGGGCCCCCGTGACAAGCAACTCTGTCACTCTACCAATTATATAACAGTAGCGGCTGTAGTTTATAGTGCGATAATGTTTCAAAATTCATTCACATTTAAAATTTAAACAAAGCACAATTTTCAAACAAAAATTAATAATAATTATAATAATTAATATAATAATAATAATAATAATAATAATAAATAATAATAATAATAATTAATAATAATAAAAAATAATAGATATATATAATAATAATAATAATAATAATAAATAATATTAATAATAATAATAATAATATACTAATAATAATAATTATAAATATATAATAATAATTATATTAAAAAATAATATAATATATAATAAAAAAAAGAAAGAAAAATCATAAAATATTTTTTTTATTGTTATTTAACAATAATAATAAAGAAATAATCAATTTTAAACAGAATAATAATATAATAAAAATAATGAATATATATAATAATAATAATAATAATAATAATAATAATAATAATAATAATAATAATAATAATAATAATAATAATAATAATAATAATAATAATAATAATAATAATAATAATAATATTATAATATAATAAGAAAAAAAAAAATAATAATAATTAATATAATAAATAATTATAAATAATAATAACGATAAAAAAATAATAATATAAATATAATAATAATAAATAATACTATATATAATAATAATAATAAATAAATGAATAATTAAATAATAATAATAATATATAATAATAATAATAAGTTATTGTTAAAAATAAAAATTCTTTAAGCTGCCAAAGAAAAGAATAGTGACGTATTTTTAAATGTAAATTGTATTTAATAATATATATATATATATATAATATATTATATATAATATTATATATATATATATATATATATATATATATATATAGTAATACGTTCTAAAATATTTAATTAATGAAATATGCTATAAACTATTTTCAATTGAAGAGTGTAAATCCCCTAGAGTTATTCGACTTAAAAATTTTCGATTTCTGTAATAATAATAATAATAATAATAATAATAAATAATAATAATAATAATAATAAAATAATATAATTAATAATAATATAATAATAAAATAATAATAATAAATAATAATAATAATAATAATAATATATAGAAGAATAGTAAAAATATCATATTGTAAATAGAATTGAAAATACAAAAAATAGTAAAAGATAATGATAATACTAAAAAATAATAATAATAATAATAATAAATAATAGTATAATAATAATAATAATAATAATAATAATTAATAATAATATAATATAATAATATAAATAAAATAATAAAATAATAATAATAAAATAATAATAATAATAATAATAATAATAATAATAAATAATAATAATATAACAATAATAATAAATAAATAGTAAATAATAATAAAATAATAATATAATAAATAATAATAATAATAAAATAAAATAATAATAATTAATCATAATCAATAATAAGAATAAAAATAATAATAATAATAATAAAAATAATAATAATAATAATAATAATAATAATATAATAATTAATAATAATAATAAAAATAATAATAATAATAATAATAATAATAATTATGAATAATCAATCATTATCAATGCAAAACAATTTATTATGCAGCAAATAAACAATATTCATTATAATTTAACGATGTTAGCACAATATTAATATAATACATTTTCTGAAATAATAATTAATAATAATAATATAATGATAATAAAATTAAAATATAATAAGTAATAATACAATAAAAATGTAATAATGAAAAATAAAATCATAAAATAAAATAATTTAAATAATATAATATAATATAATAATAATATCAATATAATCAATAATAATAATAATAATAAATAATATAATATAATAATAAAATAATATTAATAATAATAATAATAATAATAATAATAATAATAATAATAATAATAATAATAATAATAATAATAATAATAATAATAATAATAATAATAATAATATAATATAATAATAAATATATAATATAATAATAAATAATATATAATATAATATATAATAATATAATATAATATATAATAATAATAATAATATAATAATAATAATAATAATAATAATAATAATAATAATAATAATAAAAAATTAATAAGATAGAAAGCAGCTTCTCTTTACTAAATTTAGTAAATGTGAAAAACGATTGTTAAAATTTAAAATAATAAATTTATTTATTTATTTATTTATTCATTAATTTTTTTGTATATGTATTTTTTTATATAAAAAAGTATATCAGTATATTATATATATATATTATTATATATATATTAGACATTCAAGATATAAACAAATAAAAAATATTTATTTTAATAAAAAAATATATTATATAGATATATATATTTAATTGTAATTACTTGTTTATTTATTTATTATTTTATATTATTTTATTATTATTAATTATTATTAATTATCTATTATCTATTATTAATCTATTATTATTATTATTATTATATTATTATTATTATTTTATTATATCTATTATTATTAATTCATTATTATATTATTATTATTATTATATAATTGTTATTATTTTGTTTTTTACATTTAAAGATATAAAATATTATGTTAAATTTAAATCAACATCATAATAAAAATAATAAATAAAAATATTAATATATAATATAATAATTAATAATAATAATAATAAATAATAATATAATAATATATAATAATAATAATAATAATAATAATAATAATAATATAATAATAATAATAATAATAATTGAT
>JABUQX010096644.1:27500-40604 GCA_015478945.1 Trachelipus rathkii
ATATATATATATATATATATATATATATATATATATATATATATATATATATATATATATATATATATATATATATATATATATATATATATATATATATATATATATATATATATATAGGAGTGCACTCTTTGGAAGAAATAGAATCAACGCTTCCCTAGTAAATAAAAGAGAATTTAAAAAATTGAAATAATTCAATTTTAAAGAATTACATTAATAATTGCAATTAAGCATTCTATTTTATAAATTTTTCATTTGATTGTTAAATCAAATAAATACTATTGATTACGATGTACTGTTTACCATTCGTTGTTCAGTTGCAATTTTGATGAGAGAGAGAGAGAGAGAGAGAGAGAGAGAGAGAGAGAGAGAGAGAGAGAGAGAGAGAGAGAGAGAGAGAGAGAGAGAGAGAGAGAGAGAGAACAATGTAATCTGACTCATACCACAAGCAAATGACAAAATTCTTAAAAGTATCCTTTTCCCGTTCAATTACTTCTTTTTTTTTAACAATAAAATTAAAAATTAGCTTCTTAATATTTCAAAAGCACATTTTTTCCTCTTAATATACGAAATTTAATAAAAGCAATAAAATTCTTTAAAAATATATTTCTTAAAAATTTTAAATTTATTTTAGAAAATAAAACACCTTTCGTATCTTAAATAAACCCTCCAAGGGAAGCTTTGGAGTTATTTTATCTTCTTAGCGTCCGTACGTGACTTCACTGAGTGTGAAATTTTTTTATCTTCAACACATTGAAAGAAATCGAAGGAAAGTAATAAATCAAGTAAATATATGTTTTTAATAATTATATTCTATAATTTTAAATAAATTTGGAATAAATATTCAAATTTAATTATTTTTCTGAGAATCAAAAATAATTGTGAACAATAAATTTTTTGTTAAAAAAATAACCATACTTGGAAACTATCTTACGACGAAGTGTCAATTATATATATATATATATATATATATATATATATATATATATATATATATATATATATATATATATATATATATATATATATATATATATATATATATATATATATATATATATATATATATGCTATATATATTTTTTTTTTATATATATAGCATATATATATATATATATATATTATTTATATATATATATATATATATATATATATATATATATATATATATATATATATATATATATATATATATATATATATTTATATATATATATATTTATTTATATAGATATATATATATATATATATATAAAGAATATATATATATATATATATATATATATATATATATATATATATATATATATATATATATATAGGCACTACTCCTTTAAAAGGAAGTTAGATAAATAGTCATGATATCGAAATATCTCCGAACCCTATGCGAACCCTACAGTGTTTTTTGTTAGCGCATGCGTCAACAGTATTTAGTAGGACATTTTAGAGTGTTAACATGTCTGTGTCCTATAATTTATTTAGTCTAAGGGATTCATTAAAAAATGAATTAGAAGCTGCTATTTAATATAATTAAAAAGAAATTGAAAAAATAAATAAATTTGATATAAAATTAATAATTTAAGTTAAAATATATTGTTCAAATTAATAATAACAAATAGATAGATAAATGAAAATAAAACAATATTGTTACAAAAAATTTCAGATCGCACTCGCAGAACTCTGCTCATGCTTCCCTGCAGTGTGACGTGTTAGCTAAACCACCAATAGAAACATCCCGAGAGTTTCCACAAGTTGCTTTTTTTATCATGTTAATTTTTATGTTAATTTTTTTATAATTTTCTTTTTATTCTTTATTAACATCACTGGAGCCGACGGAGGGACAGAGGGAGGGACGAAGTCCCCCTGTCGTCCTCCGCTGAGGCCGAGACCCTGACTCTTATATCTTTGCGATTTATCTTGGGTATTCCTTTGTTAAAAAAAAAAAACTTATTGGCAACCTTAACGTATTATTGCCTTGAAATAATCGAGAAAAAATCGATTACATCGTTCGTCTGATATATAATGGTTAACTACCCCTTAAAGGATAAGTTTCATATATATATATTTATATATATAGCTTTTATATATATTAATATGGTCATATATATATATATATATATATATATATATATATATATATATATATATATATATTATGGCGGACTGATATTGAATAAACCAAGTAACTAAGAGCTGCGCGTGGACTCAAGGAAAATGCTCATTTTTCATTTGTCAAGGAAAGTGAAAGTCATGGAAACTGGTGTGTGATATTGAAACCGTCATAAGTGTCTATAAAGAAATAAAAAGTCCGGTGATTCAAGGTGCATAGTTTGCAAAAACTTACTGAAGTTAGAATTAAGATCGTCAATTCCCCAAGCTGGGTAAGTAAACTAATTATTTCACAAAGGTTAAAATTAAATAGGAAACTGACTGTCATTTTTGTTAAAGTTAATAATTAGATATATATATATATATATATATATATATATATATATATATATATATATATATATATATATATATATATATATATATATATATATATATATATATATATATATATATATATATATATATATATAGTGGAAAGTGATGTTAAAAGTAGGATCGAGGAGTTAAGATGGAAAATGTGAATAGGCAAGTGATAGCATATTTCAAGGTAGATTTTGAGAGATTTTCACGAGGTTTGAGTTAAGAAATTATTATTGAAGCGTTACGATGCTATTTTTCGTGATCAAGTTACCATCGGGTTTGTACCAGGTTGTTTTTATAGGAGACTGTTATTGGAGTGTTACTAGGTTATTTTGTGAACATTTACCGTTAGTAACCCGGATTGCCAAGTTTGAGGAGAAATAGAAAGCAAGGTTAAGGTGGAGTTGAGATCTGGAGTGGAGGTAAAATTACGAGTGCTAGGGTTAAATTGTGCGAGAAAGAATAGTGTATGGACAAGGTGTGGAAAGTTTATTATTATTATTATTATTATTATTATTATTATTATTATTATTATTATTATTATTATTATTATTATTATTATTATTATTATTATTATTATTATTAGTAGTAGTAGTAGTAGTAGTAGTAGTAGTAGTAGTAGTACTGCTGTTATGATTTTTAACGGTGATGGCATTTCATTATTATTATTATTATTATTATTATTATTATTATTATTATTATTATTATTATTATTATTATTATTAATATTATTATTATTATTATTATTATTATTATTATTATTATTATTATTATATTATTATTATTATTATTATTATTATTATTATTATTATTATTATTATTAGTAGTAGTAGTAGTAGTAGTAGTAGTAGTAGTAGTAGTAGTAGTAGTAGTAGTAGTAGTAGTATTGTTATTATTATTATTATTATTATTATTATTATTATTATTATTATTATTATTATTATTATTATTATTATTATTATTATTATTATTATTGTTATTATTGTTATTATTATTATTATTATTATTATTATTATTATTATTATTATTATTATTATTATTATTATTATTATTATTATTATTATTATTATTATTATTATTATTATTATTTGTGTACTATGTATAAATATACTTGACAATGGGCTCTCTATTTCAAGGGACCAAATACCGGGACCGAATACTGGAACTGATACTGGGAGTGGATACCGGAAGCGGATACTGGGACTACCCAGACTTTTAGTCGCCTGGAACCTGATCCCAACCTGGAGTAATTTGGTTCGCTTTTATCTGGAACCTGATCCCAACCTGGAGTAATTTGGTTCGCTTTTATCTGGAACCTGATCCTAACCTGGAGTAATTTGGATCACTTTTATCTGGAACTTGATCCCAACCTGGAGTAATTTGGATCGCTTTTGTCTGGAACTTGATCCCAACCTGGAGTAATTCGGATCGTGTTACCTGAAACATTTCTCCAACCCAAACGAAGCTGGTCGTTTTGCCTGGAACATTGCCCCAACTTGAACGAAGCTCGTAAACCCGGTTTGCTTTCAAGGATATTCCCGCCTATACGGAACTGGTAGACAGGTTTTTGGATTCTAAGGTTGTCTTCACTGGATTGGGAGGGTACTTGAGTGTACTCCCCACCTTCACTGGATTGGGAGGGTACTTGAGTGTACTCCCCACCTTCACTGGATTGGGAGGGTACTTGAGTGTACTCCCCACCTTCACGGGAACAAAAGGGAAGTTCATTTGTTTGTTTATTTCCCTAGACATTAAAGTTCCCTTATATAACTAAACTGTAATAACAGAGTGACCCAGTTGTGGAGATTTAGTGTAACCCGGTAATACTTTGAATTATTATATATCCACAGTGTTGTTTAGTATATGGATATTGAGTCCCGGTTGTACTGTTTAGACAGTCTGCCCTGGTTATTTATTGGCTTTATTGATATTCGTGGATATTATTATTGATTTTATTGACTTATTTATGCTACTGATATTTTGGAGAAGTTATTATTGAATATTTGATTTATTTAACTTATTGACATTTTTGGGGGTTTATGATTTATTATTTGATTTATTTAATTTATTAACATTTTGGGGGTTATATTGGCTAGCCAGATAGGATTTTGTTTGGGTATAAAGATTGACTTTTACTATTGCTATTTTATATGTACTATAAATATACTGCTAAAAACCTGTTGCCTTATTTCTGGACCCTTATTGGAGACCGGGTAACCATTTAACCCTCCTTGTGTCAGATTGTGTTCAGGGTCGCAGGTTGAGGCAGGGTGATTTGATACTTGAATTTTTTTTTTTATAAATTTTTTTTTTTGCCTTAAAGGATACTTGGGTGTGGGAAGACACTATTGTGCATACGTACACACACACACACACACACACACACACACACACACACACACACACACACAGGGTGATAATTGTTTTTTTTGAGTATATATTTTATATTTGATGTATTTTTTTGATACGTTTTGCCCGGTTAAACGGGATTATTCTGGTGATATATGATGGGGACTGAAGCAGAGGTTAAGGAAGATGAGGCTTGTGGAGGTTCCAAGGTTATGGAACATCTGGAAGGATTTCAGAATGCCCTGGTAGAGGAGTCAAAGAGTTTAGATGTAGAGAAGGTGTTGTTAATAATGAAGAACTGTGTACAGGTTCTGGAGGCTTCGAAAGGAGAAAACCTGGTTGTAGAACTGGATAAAGGGAAGGATGATAAAGTGAATAAGGATCAATCAGTGAGAAAAAAGGATCCGGTTAAAATTAAACAAAAAGTGCAATATGCATTAAAGTATAGAAGTGAGAGTAATGACGAAACAGAAGATGAAATTTTTGAAAGGAAGACTGAAGTGGATAACGAAAGTGACGAAATAAGAAGGAGGAAGAGGAAGAATAGAAGGAGGAAACAACCAGTAAGGAAGTACACATGTGATGATAGCACGGTATCAGAAGTGGAGTCGGAGGTTGAAAGCGAAGTGGATAAAGGAGGACAGTTATGGTTAAAAAGGCTAGTGGAACTAGAAAAATCAGGAATGGAGTCCAACTTGGCTGTAAACAGGGTGCTCATTATTTTGGCAGGTGAACTGCTAGAAGTAATGCGAACGTACAGCAAGGCAAATATTAAGGCGGTGAAACCGTTGAAATATGGTGAGGAAAAAGTCCAAACGTTCGATGCTTTTATCGAGGACTTCGAGCGTTATGCGAAGGAACAGTTGGGGCGTGACAAAAACAGATGGGTTGTAGAATTAAGGAACTTTTTGGAAGGAGGAGCATTGAGGATGTATTTCAGCATGTACAGGGCTAAGGTGAAATATGTCACTGTGGTCGCAAGGTTGAGAAACTGGTGCAAGGAGGGAAAAGATAGTGAGGTCATGGACCTCCAGAAAGAATTTTGGAAAATGGAGATGAAGAGGAAAGAGAAAATCGCTGAATTTGCATTACGAATGCAGACAACCTATGAGGCCGCAACAAACGAAGAACAAAGAGACAAGGAGACACTAAAAAAGCAATTTATAAGATGCCTGCCCAAGAAAATAGCAAGACGATTTAAATTACGGATGGGAGGCGAAAAGGAAAGCTTGAGGGTAAGATGGAAAGATATGGTGAACTGGGCTCGTGATGAGGATGAACTTGATGAACACACGGAACCAGAGGCTGAAACAATTCCGATATGGGCAGCCATCCCTCAAGGAGAAGAAAGAAGGACGTATGCAGACAGGGTGCAGTATGGACAACCGGCACCACAACGTAGTAGTGGACCAAGAGAGTATGATAGAAGGTCTGGTGGACCATATAGTGGAACAAGGTTGAGGTGCCATCATTGTGACAGGGTTGGGCACATGAAACGTGACTGCTGGCGGTTTAATGGGTGGTGCTTGGTTTGTGGAAGTGGTGAGCATAGGCTGATGGATTGTCCAGTGAGGAGAGGACAAGGATCCCAACGTAGGAATGAAAACAAAGAACAGGGACAAGAGATTCAGAGAGTGGTGGACAAGAAGTGCTTCGTGTGTGGGGAAGTTGGGCACTGGCGTGATTCCTGTCCTATGAGAGAGGAAGTGGAGGAGTTCATAAGGAAAAAGAAAACAACGGGTTCGGGAAACGAACTTGCTCCGCCATCAGCCGGGACGTGTCGGAGCCAGCCACAACAAGGATAGATCAACAGGATGCCCTGGTTATTCAGGATAGGTGGATGTTGAATCCGGAGGCAGAGGAGTTTGTTACAGGTCAAGGTGGAAAGGTGATTGGGTCATTGCCCCAACGTACACAAAGGAGACAGAAAAAGGATGTTATGGAAATAATGTCAGGAGTATACAATACAACGGGTGATACAGGAATGATGGGTCTTGACAGTGTGAAGATGGCATCTCTGATAAAGTTTAATGTAAAATTGGATGGCGTTGAGATGTTAGCAGCGGTAGATTCGGGATCTCAATACTGCTTGATAGGGAAAAAGGAGCTCGGGAAGATTCCGAATCCGACGGTAATAAACAAGGAAATGAGATTGAGAGGTCTGGGTGATCCTCAACAGAGTGTAGAGTCTCACCAAACAGTAATCTTGGAGGTCACCATTGATGACATTAAATATGGACAATTGGAATTTCTGGTTCTTGAGGATTTAAAGGAAGGAGTAATGTTAGGTATGCCTTTTCTGGTAGAAAATAGCATAAAGTTTGATATTAGAGATGGATCAATTAGACGGTATGGTGATAATGGTGTACGAGAGCAAGTGTACGTAATGGGTGGAACTGAAAACTGTATAAGGACGGTAACAAGGATTCCGGTACATACAACAGGTAAAATGGTGATTGATAAGAATAACTGGGTACCAGTTAAAGTAAAATGGAAGTCGAAACAAGTCAAACCAAGGAGTCATGAAGGGCAGTACCGTGCAAAACCGGAGGAGTTATTGATAGAAGGTAGAGAAGATTACAAAAGGGGATTTAACCACCGATTTAAAGTTTTACCAGGTTTGGTGAAATGGAATGAGGAGGAAGGTACGGTACTGTTAAAAAAATTAATATCAGGGTCCTTAAAGTTTAACAAAGGTGAACAAATAGGGATAGCACACTTGTTAGTAGATGATTATAAATTAAGGAAGTATGGGGTTGCAACATGTACAGTGAACACAACGGTACGGGAAATAGAGAAACAAGGAGCCATTGAAGAAGAATGGACGAAGGAAAAGTTGAAGGACGAAATTAAATTCATGGTAGAGTTACGTCCAGAACAGGTTGAACAGGTTTTGGAGGTTTTGTGGAGAAACAAAATGGCGTTTAGCAGGAGTGATGCGGACGTCAGTCAAACTGCGATGACCCCATATAAGATTAGATTGCACGACTACACGCCTATTTACCAACGAGCTAGAAGGTTTGATCAGAAAACCAACCAGGAGATTGAACAGCAGGTGGAAGAGTTATGTATGAAAGACATAGTTGAACCTTGCGCAGCGGAATGGAGTTCACCGGTGGTGCCAATCCGTAAAAAGGATGGTACACTCAGGTTATGTGTGGACTATAGAAGGTTAAATCAGGTAACGGAGGCAGACAAATTCCCAATGGCAAACATTCAGGAAACTATTTACGCATGTCACGGGTTAAGTATTTTACTAGCCTGGATCTGGTTAAGGGTTACTATCAAATGAACCTGGCAGAGGATAGTAGGGACTTCACGGCTTTCTCCACGGTGAGTGGACAGTACCGGTTCAAAAGATTAAGCTTTGGCTTAAAGAACGGTCCGGCAGCGTTTCAGCGAGAAATGCAAAGGATAATGATGGGATTTAGCAAAGATAAGGTGGTGGTGTACTTGGATGACGTGTTATTAATGTCAAAAGGTTTTGAGGAGCACTTGCTGCTAATAGACAAGTTATTACAACGGTTTTGTGAAGCCAACGTAAAGGTCAAGGTTGGGAAATGTAGTTGGGTGCAAAAAGAAGTAAAGTTTCTAGGACATATCATCAGTAGAACAGGGATCAGGAAGCTTCCGGAGTTTGTGGAGCAGGTTGATAAACTGGAGAGACCAAACACTGTTGGAGAGTTAAGAAGGTATCTGGGCATGATAAACTTCCAGAGGAAGTTTATAAAGAACTGTTCGGAGGTGGCAGCACCTCTTAATGCACTAACGGGAGGCAAACGGAAAGATGTGATTGAGTGGACGGAGGAAAGAGTAAAGGCATTTACAGGGTTAAAAGAGGGAATGAAGGAATCGGTGGAACTAGCGTTCCCCGACTTTTCGGAAGGAGCGAACAAGCTGGAGTTGTTTGTAGATGCCAGCGGTTCTGGTATGGGAGCTGGTCTATGCCAAAAACAAGGTGACGAAAGGAGGGTCATAGCCTTTAACTCGCACTCTTTCAATGCGTGCGAGAGGAATGCGTCAACCATTGAAAGGGAGTCCCTGGCAATAAGGTGGGGAATTAAAAGTTTCAGGCCATTCTTATTAGGGAAAGAGTTTATTCTATTTACGGACCATCGGCCATTGGTTTATCTACACAAGATGAAGTTAGTTGACAGTAAGCTAGCACGAGTGTTGGACGACTTGAGTGAATACAGTTTTGAGATACAATACTATCCAGGGAAAGAGAACATCTTTGCAGATGCATGGTCCAGGTGTAACAGGAAGGATGATCAGGGTGAAGCACCGGTAGATCTGGATGCTTTGCCAAAAGGGTTAATCATGGTAAAGGAAGTCCCCGGTGGAGCAGACGCACTGTTTGTCAGCTTACAAGTCGTTTTGGAGAACGCCCAGGTTAGGAACCTGGAAGAGGATCACAAGGCTTTGAGAGACAACTTAGCAACTACGTTAAGGGATAACCAGAAATTATACGGAATAGGCAGACAACAGAAAATGCTGAAGTATTTAAAGGCATTACGGTTAACAGGTAGAGAACCAATACCGGAGGTGTTGCTGGTGGCAAGTGACTTGTTTAGGGTAATAATCTGGTTACACCATGGTACGTGCTGTTCAGTAAAGTATATCGGACCCAGGGTGAGAGAGGAAGACGATTTGAAAAACGTTCACATACAGGTGCGTGGCGGAACGCACTTTAACCCTTTGAGGGATGATGGTACGTTCAACAGGTGTACGGAAAACACTATGGTGGACGAGCGTCCAACCCAGGAGGAATCACAGCAGGAAGAAGAGGAGTTAGAGGAGTCGGAGAACGACCGTACGAATGAAGAATTAGGAATTAACTTAATGATGCGGGAAAGAAAACATAAGTCCCGGTTAAGTTGCAATCATGTACTGAGAGGAGTAACTTGGCAAGAAGTTTGTATTGGTGAGGTGCGCAAGTGTGCATTTTTAAACACGGGTTTGGTAATCAGTCTGATCCAGAAAAGTGTGGTTGACGATTTAAACAATTTTGGACATATCTTAAGGAACTGGACAGTAGACTTGGTACTAAACGGAGTGGCTCAGGACATTGTGAAATGTAACCAGGCAGTGGAAGTGGAAATTAGTACTCGCTATAGACGGGTGTTGTTTCCATTGGTGGTGATACCGGACGGGTTTATTCCAGCATGTATGTTGTTAGGAATGAATTATCTGGTGGAGGTAGAAGCGGCATTGGACTTTGGTGAAGAAATAGTGTGTCATGGAGATGACGCAGATGACGTGAGCGATTCATTGCTGGCGACAATAGGAGCATACAATATAACAATTCAAGGTGGAAAGAGGGTAATGTATTGTCAGCACAACACATTATTGATCTTCAGGAAAGGTCAGAGGTGGTAAGGATTAGGGTTGGGAAAAAAACAGTTTTTTTCAAATCGTGTTTTTTTCAAAAAGGATACACTATTTTTTCGTTTTTTTCAGTTTTTTTCGTTTTTTTCATTAAATGTATTTTTAAAAATATAAAGAGGCTAATATGATATTTCACTTTAGTATTTTCATTTTTCAAATATAAGGATACTTGAAATTAAACAAATATTCCATTATGATTCATAAAATAGCAGAACTATCTTTCTCTTATATTTTATCAATTGTTTTCGTTACAATTTACAGTAGGTGGTAGCCTGCAGACTGCTTTTTGTAGGCCTCTACTTACTAATTTAACTATGTATTTTACATTTGTATCATATAATCATATTTATAATTTACTTTTAAATATTAATGTATATTATATTTATATAGAATAAGTCTGAATGACAAAACTCAAAAGTGACTTAAGGGATGCAAATGAAATAATAAAAATATTGAAATTAAAATTATACCAAGATTGTAAATGAAGGAGGATGAGTGAATGACTAAATTAAATATTTGGCTTGGAATATCAACTTTTGATTCACTAATCACTAGTCCCCACTCCCCAGACCCCAGTTACTGAGTACTGACTACTGTGCTGTGACTACTGTCAAGCTCATTATCACTGGGCTCATCAGCGTGATCAGCCACATTTAATTTTGATATAACTGATAAGTCTGATATCTCAGTCATATGTATCGTGTGAGAATGACAGTGGTGAAGGAGCAGGGGCAGGAACAGGACTCTTAAGCTTAGCTGCCTTAGCATAATCATCTCTCTCAGTTGGCAAATTTTCAGAATTTCCTAGTTCTAGATTATGAGCAATAAATACTAGTTTTTGCAACGTCTACACAACAAAGTTATATTTCATGCGAGGGCCTTGCAACCTTTTATTTCCTTAAAAAGTACAGTCACACGACTTTTTGCACGTTGCATTTCTAAATTTTGATTAAATAATTATGATAAAAATGTTACTGAAAGCTGAAACAGAGTAAGAAAACATTAATGAAGCCATAAACAAAATATTATGAATATCAAAATTCAGAATATAAAATAAAAATATGGAAAACCAATAAAAATTTTGAACACAAACTCATGGGCTTCCACCTTGTAGGAAATTGGAACCAAAAAATGTCCAAATTAGAGCATATTTGCTAAAATTTATAATATAATTGTTCAAACATGTAAATTCCACAACTTAATTGAAAAAAACGAAAAAAACAAATTTTTACTTGTTTTTTTCAGGCTGTGTTTTTTTCATGAAAAAACCGTTGTCAGCACAGGACATTATTGATCTTCAGGAAAGATCAGAGGTGGTAAGGATGTTGAAGGAAAAGGTTCGGAGGAAACAGGTACTAACTAAAAAGGATACACTATTAAAGGAATTTTTTAGATACCGGGATGATTTTTTAATGAACAGGTCAATCTTGGTGAAGAGGACGGGACCAGGGCAAGCTAGTGCAGTTATTGGGTTTAAACAGGTGGTGAGTGTATGTGTCATAACCCACCGGAACATGGCACATATTGGAAGAGATAAATTGTTAGACCTGGTGTCCAAGCACGTATGGCATCCAAGGATTTCATCGGTGGTGCAGGAAGTATGTCGGACATGCCCTAAGTGCCAATTATATAAGATCGACCACCAGGTGATATTTCCGCCCATCTGGAAAATAGAAGTTAAGAACCCCTTCGAGCTGGTGGCAGTAGATGTAATGGCGATGCCGAAAACGAGAAAAGGGAATGTGGCATGTTTGGTGGCAGTGGATCATTGCAGTAAGTTGTGAAGCCCCTAAGGATAAATCTGCAAGGAGTGTGGTTGACGCTTCGAGTGCGAAATGTTACCAGCTTTTGTGAGATTACCCTACAAAGTACTAACGGATAACGGAGTAGAGTTTAGGAGTGGCAGGTTTGAGGAAATGTTGCGGAATTACGGGATTGGACACATCTACAGCAGTCCTTACAAGCCAGCAAGTAACGGGGCTGTGGAACGCGCCAATAGAACTTTTGCCGAGTTCTTAAGGAACATCATGGAAGAGGGTGCTGACTGGGATACTTCCTTGACAAGGGCAGTGCTAGTTTACAATGGTACAAAGCATGCGGAGTTGGGAATGTCCCCAGAGGAAAAATTAATGGTGGAAAAGCATGAAAAGGGAAGGGTGATACCAATCCCGAGGAGTCAACAGGAAAAATGGCAGGAAGGACACCCTAACTGGTTACCGTATGCAGTGGGAGTAAGGGTTAAAAGGAAGGTTGTCACGGTTGATAGGAGTTTAGACAAAAAGTTAGGCAAGAAATATGAAGGTCCATTCGTAATCACCAAGGTCATATCCGGAGGAATGTCGTATGACATACAAGGGAAAACAAAGGTAGCTAGGGTACATTACTCGCATTTAAAGGTGTGGGCGGATCCCCCGGAATACCTTAGACAGTATTTCCAGTGTGAGGAGGTAGAACCGGAGCAAAAGGAATACCAGGGAGAAATAGAAAGGATAGAACAGGTACCTGAAGAAGGTATAGTCCATGTACCATGGGTTGGACGAGTAACACAGGAGGCGAAAACGCCAAAAAAAAGGGAAAAAATCAAAGAAGCATGGAGATTGTTAAAACAAATGGCATTACAGGGAGTAACTGGTAAAAGAAGTGTGTCGGTGCAGACAGAGGACCAGGTTGGAGAAAATAAAGGCACTCAAACGGAAAGTGTCAGCATGATACTTTCGCCGGTGGATACAAGTGAACAACATGATTGGTTCGACGAGGTGGGAGTAGATAATGACCAGGAGAGTGAATATGACATTGAAGCATTTGAGAGATCAATAGGGTTCCCAAAAGATAGTTACACGCTCGGAGTAAGAGTCAGCGACGAGAGTAAGGAGGAAACGGATTTAGATTTAGACG
>JABUQX010096645.1:0-25000 GCA_015478945.1 Trachelipus rathkii
TATATATATATATTAATCATATATATATATATAAATATATATATATATATAAATAATATTATATATATATATATATATTAATATATAATATATATATATACTATATTATATATATATATATATATCATAAATATTATTATAAAGCATGATCTTTTTTTTTATATTCGGGTTTATCTGTCTTGTCAGTCACCTTCAGCGACCTAACAGAGAATACTTTTTAATATAAAATAATAATAATAATAATAATAATAATATAATAATTGATATAATTGATTATAATTAATTTAACCTTGGTTTCATTGTATCGCTGTTTAGCATTCAGGATATAATATATATATATAATTATATAATATATATATATATATATTATATTTTTCTTATATTATATATATATATATATATATATAATACTATAATATATAATTATATATATATAAGTATAATTATATATATTATATTATATATATATATATATTATATATAAATATATATTATATATATATATATATACTATATTAATATATATATATATATATATTATATATAATATATATAATTAATAATATATATATATATATTATATATATTATATATATATATATATATATATAGTTGATTTCTCGCTCTTTAGTTTCCACTAAGCCAGTTTTCTGGGTTTGTTTTGCACTAGCTAATTGAATGTCATATCATTACATGCGTTTAGGATTTTTCTTTCCCTTTTTTGTTGATAATCCTTTTTGATGATTGTTTATTCTCATAATAAAATATTTGGAATAAAGAGTATGAAACAGTATTCAGATTAATTGTTGCAATTTCACTAAAAAAAAGTATTATATATAATATGTTTTAGGCATATTGTTTCAGATTATTATTATTATTATTATTATTATTATTATTATTATTATTATTAATTTTTCTCATAATTTGAAAAATTAGAAACAATGAAATAAAATGTTAATCATTAATTAAATATTATTGCACTTCTCTTGTACCAGTTTCTTTTCATAAAGATATTTTTTTAATAAATAAATAAATTATTATTATTATTTATTATTATTATTATCATTATTATTAATTATATTATTATATTATTATTATTATTATTATTATTATTATTATTATTATTATTATATCAGCAAATTTCGTTGCGTGACAGACTTAATTATTATTATTTTTTGTGGTTATTTTTAGTACATATAATCATAATTATTTCCTAATTTCTTGTTTTATGCCATTTTTTTTGTTGTACTGTAAATAATTATAGTTAAGCCATTTACTTAAAAAAAAATAAAGAAAACGAATGAAAGTTTTTTCAATTTTTTTTAAACCAATTATATAATAATATTATATAATATCATATATTATATATTATATATATATATATATATATATATATATATATATATATATATATAAGGGTTGGCCGACCTCAACAAATTCGGCGCCGAGGTGCGCTCATTTGTACGGTGTGCTGGTGCGGCAGCAAAGATTCCAACGTCTCAGCGCGGTACGGATTTTAAAAATATTGATTCCATGTGGTCACAGGGCGCTTTGCGCATTGAAACTAAGTTGCGGTGCGACAAAAATGACGTTTGGTGCGATGCGCTTACTCTGGTGCGGTGCGGTGAACAAAAATTGCTGCTCGCCCCTGATATATATATCTATATATATATATAAATATATAATATATATATATATATATATATATTATATATCATATATATATCTATATATATATTATAGATATAATATATAAGTACTAAAATTTTCATACAGTACGACATGGAAATACTGAATATATTATAAGATCATTATTATATCAGCACGCATAACAAGACCATATTATTATTCAACAATTAGCAAACAATGAGAAGGAGCAAATGCAAAGCGGAAAGAGAAAGCAAGGCCTCCATATATACGCCCAGATATTCCAACTAGTGTCTCTCTACAGATGAAGACTATTACATAGAAAGCAGACGCTCCAAAGAATCACATAAGACAAATATGCGCTCAGATATTATAGTAAAAGGGCGGAATCTACTCTCATTTATGAGGTTCGGATCCTTCGTTATATTGTATATAATCAACTAACGCCTACAATCAACAATCATATCAATCGTAAGTACAATAACAAAATACTACATAAATAGAATATACACACTAAAGATATCATTAGAGTTCACTAGATGCACAATTCTTTTCACAAAGACGTAATTACCAACATATACCACTCAATTATCTCATAGCCAATATCTGCTAATCTAATTCACAAAATACCTAACACTACGCACATGACTATAAGCAAACTTAACCTTCTACACTCAATTACTATACTTAATACTTGAAAGTACAGCTACCTGTAACCTAACATTCTATACCATACTATATCCTAACATTAGTAATAAAACAATCATATACACTCAAAGCAAAACTCACACAATATATATAACTAATAATGAAAATAACTAATACCTAAGACGAGAACCACCTAACAGTATAATAGATTTAAACATAACATCCTAACCAGAAATGTCAACTAGCAATACAATCTGCATATATATTTCGCGAATGTTACCTCAAGAGATGGTCGATGTGAGGCAAGATCAACGCAAAGCACATCGAGGGAGACAACGCACAAGCAACGTACGAAAAAAACTGTAGACAATATTTAACACGAAAAGAGAAGACACCAAAGACTCTCATACCCACCAACCAACCCCAAATTCTATAAACAACCATAATTTATACGTGGTACAAATCTGATTTAACCGGAGCGTCCCGCCACAAATCCACCTTAGAAGCTTCAGGGCGGGAAAACACGGTGGCCACAATTTTGGTCACACTTCATCCTGATCATCTGCTAACCGTGAAATATAAAGTAAGTGGTACCACATGGCTCGTCTTTTCGCCGGTAGGCGGCCGGCGACTAAGTACAATCCGATTCCCGGCTATGGAAAGACTCGAACGACGCGCGGCAGCTGGTTCAGTGTGAAATGAGAAAGTACACACTACTTTATTCTTATTTCTACACTTACTCTCACTAACCAAATCATCACATATTTCTCTCCTTCTAATAACATTCGGTTTATATAACACACTCAATATTCTATCAATTTATTCTTATTAGTATCTACCGCACTGACCGGCTGATATTCCCAACCATCACTCAACCTAACAATATACGCTTAACCAACCTGACGATATTCTATCCTTTCACACATGTACTCAAACCATCTACTAAACATACTTTCATTTAATTCTCTACATTTAACTCATATATAACTCACATTCTTATACTACACACATCAATTACTCTTATATGTTTAATCCTCTTTAATATCTAAATTCTTCTCATAACACCTAAATGACTAATGTATATCCCCCAAGATATTATTGCCTATCGTGAAAACATGGAAACTTTAGATTATTTACTTATCTATTCCAGTAATGTTTGGTAGGTCTCGTACTGAGTAGTGATAGTGTGTGGTGTGTTCGTGTATAGTACAAGCTCATGAGCTTATATGAAGCTCGTGATATACCCTCTCTCAATAAGAGACGGAAGAGTATACTTTATAATGTTTTTGTATCATGTAAAGATTGAGAAAAGTTTTCTTTTCGAAACAATGTCTCTGGAGGAATATGTTAAAATTTGTTGGGTGTTTTTTGTTAACGCGTTCCAAGAAATATGAGTTACATTCTGCTATATAAAACAAATAGTACAGTCCTAAACCTTTTGCCCTCTATGAGAACGCTGTATCTTTTTGTGCATATTTTCTTATATAATAGAATCATACTAGATATTTCCACTCAACGACAAAATAGATACCCTGCACACTCAAGTACTCTCATTATATATAGTCTCACTCATACTTAATTCACACCAAAGTATAAATTAGTCAATACATGACACTTTCTATGAATTTCAACTATATATACACAATACTTTTCTCACACTTTAATCAATATATATCTGATCATCAGTTTCCCTATTCTCATCTCAACAAAGTAACTTATAATTTAAGATAATACTCTAGACACTTTGTTCCGGCTGCTCCATCTAACAACTCAACTGTAAGATAGACTAGTCTATATCAACTCACAAACGCATACTCTAACTGCTTAATACTCAATGATATATTTATACTTAAAGCTCTTCATGTGATCTACATACTTATATGCTACGCGATCATTCGGGCGACATGCCTGCACGTTTTTTTTGCCTCTTCAGCTTCACCGCCATGCCAGACGAATGGCTTCCAATAGTCAGCATATAATAATTAATGGTACGGTAGCCACCCTACCACATATTACTATCCCATTCTCAATCATTACTATTACACCATTTATCCTGCTACTATACTAGTATTTACCCACTGGAATTCTTTCTTCATAACCATGCCATATTATACAAATTATGAACATATAGCAAGGAGAAACATACACAACCCTGTCCCTCACTTACTCAGCTTATAATTATCATATAATACCATAATGCGACTATATCATAATATTAGCCCATATTATAATATTTCTTACACAACAGCCTCACTAATCATAATCATATCACTAAACTTTTGATTCCAGTTCATAAGTACTCATACTACACCTAAACACCAAATATTCACTAACATATGGATATGTCTCTATAGAGCTAAGCTGTATTGACTTCACACCAGCGATGCCATGACATCAACACTCTAATCTGTATTTCGCTCTATGATCCATAAAACTATTAATAATCAATTTAATGGGTAATACTTATCTATTCACACATTTTTTAGGGTAAATACATCTAACCTTAAACCTATCACATATAAATAAGACCTATTGTTCTCTACAACCCATACCTTTACCACACACTTACATTAAAAACAACTACGCCATAATATTAACCGGCGATCACCACTTTAAGGTATATATCGTTTCACTACAACATGATATATACTATCAGCATATCACTATATAGACGCACCTTATTATTTCGCCAAAATACCAGCTCAATATACTATTCCCTATACATCACTACAAATATAATAATATTATAATTCCTTTAATAATTTTACTTAATCACATGTTTCCCCTATTATTTACCCTAATACTTAATATACTTAAATTAATAGGGATTACCTTATTTCACTGCTTTATCAGCCTCACTAATCATTTAGTAACTATTACCCAATAATATACACAAAATAATTATAATTAATTAATAATTTAATATAATACACTATATTACCAATATCCAATCAATATCGACCTATCTTCGGACCCCGTTCTTGTATACAAATTTCCTAATCTACTAGTTCAATATATACTTCATCTATTAATATATCCTACTTGACAGAATCTGGACTTTATATCTTAATTTTATATCGTTACTTGTACTATACTTATTTTTTCTTCAGGCTATCACTTCACCATCATCTTTACTATATGATACTCTCATATTATGCTTAAATTATCCTCATATCCAAATAGTATTCTAAGTCCTTGTCATATCGTGTGAGAGCAAACCCACGTGCCACCACACACCTATTCCGTCAAATCAAATATGCTTCTTATCGAGCGTGTTGAGCTAATAATAGCTTTGTTCTCAGTAATTATACTTTTTTTCGCGGCATGTGATATTTTCTGCCTCGATGTGGTTTAGTAGTGTACACATTCCCGCGTTCTCTAAACTAATCCATTGGTTATAGAGTATCAATAGTCTCTCAGGTTACGATAAAAATGTCGCGCACAATTCCGCACATGTGATAACAGAATACTTAGTATTTAAAAATAATTTCCTATGCATGGACCTAATTTATTCCCTTAATTCTATTCTTAGAAACGTGTCTTTTATCGGGGACTGGCATTACTCTCTTCTTCCATGGTTATAGATAATGATCTATTAGTCCTTATTCCATGGGTAAGTCCGCATTTCATAATATGTCACGAACAAAGAATTGTTTTTCTTCATTCTAATTCAATGAGAAACCCATCAAGTATATTCAATTGGAGTTATACTCCTTCTTCTATTAAGCGTCAGCAATATTTGTCCTGTGCGATCTATTCTCAATAACTATGGGCGTAAATTAAATTTAAATTTTGCTCTATGTACTTACCTTGCAATCTCCTTATAATTATGAATGTTATTACTCTGCTCTGCGAGTAAGAAGAGACGACTCACTCCCCAACTGCCAAATCGTCATCAGGCTGTTCATTGGCTCATGATTAGTACATATCTACAAAAGTCTCAATACGAATAACGGGTCTTATCTCTTACGGATCTACTGAAAAGCAACAAGAGAGGACTAGAGGCAAGATACTGACGCCTAAACTGTAGAATTCTTATATCAGTATAAAATCAGTAGAAGATAGTAATAGATCAAAACCCATTGTTCTCACGATGGATTAACATGTCTATCTTTACTGCTATATCATTGCACACATGGATATTAGGACATACAAAAATACGACGAACAGTATTCAGAAATTATTTTGTCACTCTAATATGCAGCAGCATTAGGCAGTAAGTTGTACTCGCTTGGTGGCCCCCCAGTTAGCATGTTTGTGGTTGTATCACATATATAAGTAAGGAAAAACGATTGTTCGCAGAATATACGCGAACTACGGTTGAACTAAGTTATACGCTTCAGGAAGGAAGTCAAAGGAAGCAAGACATTAGCAATACTATTTATCGACCATCTAAACGTTTCGGGGTTTAGCTTCAATGTTTACTGTAACTTCAATTTTAAATAACTAGTTTTTTACCATTTTGGCAACTTACTGTCAACCTGATGTTTTTTACATATTATATTTCACAACTCTATTGTCTGTCATAACTGCCACACCCCATTGTGGTATGGAAAATAAAAGCCCCTGAAAAAAAAAAAAAAAAAAAAATTAAAAATAAATACAATAAATTTCAGATAAGTATTATCTGTTATCCACTCATCTGGAGGATACGCGAAACTCATTACTCTTAGATAGAAACCTACAGCAAAACTATTTAATCATCCAGCATCCAGGTTACCTTGAGATTTGACGAATATGCTGAAAGTTTATTAAATGATGTGTCCGTTACCAGAGTACTCACGTTCCCCAAACACTAGCTAGGAAAGAAATCTTGATAGCTAGATCTCTCAGCAGCACTATATAAATGTAAAGTTAACGATAGAGATGCTGTTCATATATTAGTGACAGTTTGCGTTGAGGCACTAAATTTAAAACAGTGAAGAAATTATGTCTTCAACCGTACGTTCATTAAAAGGAAGTAGAAAACGTTTCGTAAGCAAGCAACATTAAAAGTTTGATCTAAATTTAATGGACTCAAAATTATACTATGTAGTTATTCACTGGGGATTCTAAAACGCTCCCTGATATTATTGAAAAAAAGTCAGTTGATCGACTCCCTGTGATAGCAACAATTTTCAAGGTAAAACAACTTCTAGGGATTCCAGAACTTTCATCAGGAACATGTAAAGAGAAATCATCAGCTGTATATGATACACTACAGGAATGATCACTACTGGACACGTCCAAGATTTTAGCTTTGACAAACTGCCAGTATTGCATGGAGAGGCTAAATGGCGCATGTTTATCTGCTTACTCCAGAACAAAAACTAAACGTGCGTGATATCATGGTTTTTGCTTGTCGACATCATATTTATGAAATTTTATTTCAGGGAGTTTTCAGTAAAGTACAACTTTCATCAACTATTGGGCCAGAGATTCCTTTATTTAAAAAATTTCAAAAATCTTGGAACAATATTAACAAGGCACAATATTTGACATGGGAAGCAAATACAATGGTAAGAACAATATACAAGATGATGCAAATGAGATCTTACAGTATGTATAAAATAAAATTAAAGATAATTTTTGGAACTAGCAATAAATAACTTTTCTAGATAATATTCCATCAGGCGAAATACATTTCTGGCAACCAGGAGCATATCATTAGAAGATGGATGGGAAAAGCAATAGACTTGTTTAAAAATATATATATTTAGAAAACAATTTAAATTAACATTAACAGAGGAGAAGACACTAAAACGAATATGTTGCTTTATAATTAAATGTTATGTGAAAGCTTGGTTTTCTACTACAAATGCAATTGAACTCCCATGAATACATTAATGTTTCTTAAAAATCTTTTTGAATACGAAAACCACGATAAATCTATTACTGAAGAAACAGTCAATAAAATTAATAGTCATTTATGGTATTTAAGTGAGGAATGTACAGTCTTTTCCATATATGATGAAAGATTAAACGATGAAAAGGAAGAGAGGTGGCCCAGATATTAATGAAACAACGTATACTGTCACAAACTATTGAAACCACGGATATCGAATATCAAGGCGAAGAAGCAAGGAAATTAACTATTAAAGATTTGGAATATTTCCAAAATAAAAATATTCCTTTAGATTTACTTAGCATCAGGTCGAGAATATATTTATCAGGTTTGGTTTTTCTTAAGAATTCCTACAAACTGATCCTGTTGATTGGAAAAATCAAAAAGTTATAAAAAATTTTACGACAAATTTACTAAAAAGAAAGAGCAAAACAATTTGTTTTTAGCAAGGTAAACTAGAAACTAATAATTATAAAATCTATCATTGCGTAATTTTGTAAGACGCATCTGTACATTTCATATAGTTTTATGATTTTAATTAAACGAAATTTTAAATATAATTCTTTGATAATTTAGACTAAATACGTAAAGTTAATTAAAATTAATCTTCTTTTTCCTTGTAACAATGAAAGAAAGTCATCTTAGCGTAGGTAAATAATTCTGAGAAAGCATTACCAACCATTGCGATATTTTTTATTATTGCTCCCTGGTTTATATAAAGGTATATATAATATATTATTATATATATTTATAATTAAAATTATTATTATATATATATATAATATATTATATAATAGATATATATATATTATATATAATCATATATTTGTAGGAAAAAATGGACAACATATCATGCTTGACGCTGCTGCCATAATTTTGCTCGCAACTAAATGTAAAAAAAAAAAAACTTTGACTTGGCTTTCATTCTTTCACAGCATAATAAGACCCCAATATATATATATAATATATATATATATATATATATATATTATATATATATATATATATTATTATATATATAATATATATATAATATATATATATACTGTCGTATATATATATATTATATATATATATATTATATAATATATATATATATATATCTATACAAGTATATATATATATATATATATTATATATATATATATATATATATATATATTATATATATAACTGTGTATAAATATATATATATATATTATAGTTATATATAATATATATATATATATATATATATATATATATATACTATATATATATATCTATTATATGTGTGTGTTCATGGCACGGATCACCGGGTAACTGAATCCTGACTGGATTCCAGGAGCCTGGAATGCTGGAATTTTAATGTTTTATATATTTTTTGCTGTTTTCTATACAAATAACCACTGAATTTTTATTTCGGAGACGGAGCCGGAGCCGGAGCCGGAGCCGGAGCCTTCGATCGACGTGTTTTTTACCGCGTTTATCGAGATTTCAAGCGTTTTTAACGCTTGAAGCGTCAAATTGGGGGTTTTCGAGGTCGGTGATGCGTTTTCTGAGGTTCTGGAACCGGTCAAACCAAGTCAATAGCCGACATGACTTGGAAATTCGTAAGGTCGTCCGATTTTGGTGCCTTGAGGTGTCCATCTATGGGGTTTTTTGGGTCGGGGAATCCGTTTTTGAGGTAAGTGAGGCGTTTGGAACAGGAAATTCAAGTCAAATGCCGACATGACTTGGTTGGAAATTCGTAAGGTCGTCAGATTTTGACGCTTGAGGTGTCCATCTATGGGTTTTTTGGGTCAGGGAAGCCGTTTAGGAGGTATGTGAGGCGTTTGGAACAAGGAAAACAAGTCAAATGCCGACATGACTTGATTGGAAATTCGTAAGGTCGTTAGATTTAGACACTTGAGGTGACTATCTATGGGTTTTTGGGTCAGGGAAGCCGTTTATGAGGTACGTTATGCGTTTGGAGCAGGAAATTTAAGTTAAATGCCGACATGACTTGGAATTTTCGTAAGGTCGTCAGATTTTGACGTTTGAGGTGTTAAGTTATGGGTTTCTTAAGTCGGGGAAGTCGAATCTGAGATCGTTGAGTCTATTGAAGCAGGGAATCCAGGTCAAAGGCCGACATGCTTTTGACTTTCTCTGAAATTACTAAGTTTTACACTTTTGAATGGTTAAATTAAGGGTTCCTAAGGGTGGTGAGACCAATTTTGAGGTCAGGTTGGACAATATTTGAGGTTAAGAAGGGCTAGGAATAAGTCTTATAACCCACACTTTTCTTCACCACTCAATTTAGATGAGTTCTAGTTGACTTGTCTTCTTCAAACTAGGCTCCCCATATAAGGGTGACGTAACCTCATTGTAGACGAGGTTACGTATCCGTGCTCACCCCAGAGGGTGAGCCTCCCCCTAAAAAATCGAATGTTCGTAGAAAGGTTGAAATTTTGAGAAAGGATTCAGAGTCGGTTTCTGAAAGAATCGGGGTTTGGAATCAGAGGAATTGACACTGGCACGGTGCTGGAGCCGGTGCGGTGCTAGGTTAATAAATATTATTATTAATAATACACATACTATAACTTTCTCAGATCTGATCCTGTTCTATCATGTACATATAGTCAATTGCAATGCATCTTGCAAAGATAACCCGTCGTTCTAAATGTTCAAGACTGACGTTCATATTTTTATTCCCATGGTCTTTTTTATAGATTCTTAACTGAAATAATCTTTTTCTTATAACTAATCCATTTATACTCGATGGTTAATTTTTTTTTATTTTAATTTTTATTTAAATTTATTTTTCTACCTTTTTTTTTATAAGTTTTATTTTACATTTTTACTTTGTTTAATTTTTTTTTTTTTTTTTTTTTTTTTTTTTTTTTTTTTTTTTATTTTTTTAACTTTATTTTTTATAAGTTTAATTATTTTATTTTAATTTTTAAATTTTAAATTTTTTTTTTTTTTTATATATATTTTTTATTTCTTTTATTTATTTTTGTTTTATTTGCTTAAACATTTTGTTTTTTACTAAAAATTTATTCTTTTATGTTTTATAACTTAAAAAATTTGTATATTTTACAATACCTTAAAGCAGTAAAATCAGTAAATCAGTAAATCAACTGCCCACCCCAACCTCCTCAGACCTTCTGTGATCTATTGACTCTATTGATCTACTTCGATCTATGATGCTTATTGAATCAAGTGCATATTTTGGTATAGACATAGCACAAAAACTTTTATTTATTTTTTTTTTTCTTTAAATATTTTGTTTTTACTAAAAAATTTATTCTTTTTATGTTTATAAATTAAAAAAATTTGCATATTTACATACCTTAAAGCAGTAAAGTCAGTAAATCATATATAAACTGCCTACCATACCTCCATACCCTTCCTGTGATCATTGATCTTTGATCCTATTGATCTATTGATTCAAGTCATATTTTGGTACTCATTGCATAACACAAAAACTTTATTTATTTTGTTTTGTTTCAATTGAAGATTATATGCTTATTGAAAAATTTACATTTATTTTGGAGATCTCTTTTAAATATCTTTGTTTTAACGAAAAATTTATTCTTTTTATGTTTAATAACTTAAAAAATTTGTACATTTTAACATACCTTAAAGCAGTAAAATCAGTAAATCAGAAATCAAAACCTGCCCTCCATACGCCTCATCATCCATGATCAATTGATCTAATTGATCTATTGATTCAAGTCAATTTTTTTATAAATTAACACAAAAACTTTTATTTATTTTTGTTTTGTTCTTTAAATATTTAGTTTTTACTAAAAGATTTATTATCTTTAAATTTATACGATTACAAAAAATTTACAGATTTACAATAGCTTAAAGCAGTAAATCAGTAAATCAGTAAAATGTCGGAACTGCCCTCCATACCCTCATACCCTTCTGTGGGATCTATTGACTATTGATCTATTGATCTATTGATCTATTGATTCCAAGTCATATTTTGTATAACATAAAACACAAAAACTTTTATTTATTTTGTTTTGTTTCTTTAAACATTATGTTTTTAGCTATAAAATTTAATTTTATTTTGTTACATTTGTTTTAATATTTGTTTTTTACTAAAAATTTTATTCTTTTATGTTTATAACTTAAAACATTTGCAATATTTACATACCTTTTAAAGCAGTAAATCAGTAAAATTCATGGTATCGGAACTGGCCCTCCATACGCCTCCTACCCATCATGATCTTATTGATGTATTGATCTATTGTTTATCTATTGATCTATTGATTCAAGTCATATTTTATATTAAAATGAACACAAAAACTTTTTTTATTTTGTTTTGTTTCTTTAAACATTATGTTTTTACTATAAAAATTTATTTAGTTGTTTAATTTTGTTTTAAATATTTTGTTTTTACTAAAAATCTTACTTCTTTTTATGTTTATAAGCTTAAAAAAAATTTGCATATTACATACCTTCAAAGCAGTAAATCCGTAAATTAAGTTAATCAAACTGCCCTCATACCCTCATACCCTTTTTCAAACATAGTTGATCTATTGATCTATTTGATTCTATTGATCTATGATTCAAGTCATATTTTGTATAGACATAACACAAAAACTTTTATTTATTTGTTTTGTTTCTTTTACATTATTTTTTACTATAAAAATTTATTTATTTTTGTTTAATTTGTTTTAAATATTTGTTTTTAACTCAAAAAATTTATTCTTTTTATGTTTATAACTTAAAAAAATTTGCAAATATTTACAGTACCCACTCATGATTTTCAGTAAATCAGTATAATCAAACTGCCCTCCATGACCCTCCCCCTTCATGATCTATTGATGTATTGGATCTATTGATCTATTGATCATTGATTCAAGTCATATTTTATATAACATAACACACAAAACTTTTATTATTTTGTTTTGTTTCTTAAAATATTTTTTTACTCCTAAAATTTAATTTATTTTTGTTTAATTATGTTTTAAATATTTTGTTTTTAACTAAAAAATTTATTCTTTTTATGTTTATGTTAAAAAAATTTGCATATTATTTTTACATACTTAAAGCAGTAAATCAGTAATCAGAAATCAAACTGCCCTCCATACCGTCATACCCTTCCATGATCATATTGAGCTATTGATCTAGTTGATCTATTGATCTATTGATTCAAGTCTTATTTTGTATAACACATAACACAAAACTTTTAATTTATTTTGTTTCGTTCTTTAACATTGAATGTTTTTACTATAGGATTTATGTTATTTTTGTTTTTATTTTCTTTAAATATTTTGTTTATAGACTTAAAAATTATTCTTTTATGTTTATTAACTTAAAAAATTTGCTATTTGACTACCTTAAAGTCAGTAGATCAGTACCTCACGTATAATCATAACTGCCCTCCATACCCTCATCCCCTTCGTGATCTTTGATCTATTGATCTATTGATCTATTGAGCTATAAGATTTAAGTAATTGATTTTTATATAATTTAGCAAAAACTTCTATTTAATTGTTTGTTTCTTTAAACATTAATGTTTTTATATAAAAATTTATTTATTTTGTTTTAATCTAATTAGTATTTAGTAACTACTATAGTATTTCTTCTTTTTAATGTTTAATGTTGGTTATAACAATTTGCATATTTACATACCTTAAAGGCAGTAAATCAGTAAATCAGTAAATCAAACTGCCCTCATACCCTCATACCCTTCTGTGGTCCTATTTGATCCTTTGATCTATTGACTCTATTGATCTAGTTGATTCAAAGTCATATTTTATATAAAACATATAAATCAAAAATTTTATTTATTTTGTTTTGTTTCTTTAAACTTATGTTTTTTACTATAAAAATTATTTATTTTGTTTTAATTTGTTTTAATCATTTTGTTTTTTAACTAAATTTATTCTTTTTATGTTTTTTATAACTTTAAAAAAATTTGCATATTTATACATACCTTCAAGCAGTAATCAGTATAATAGTAAAATCAAAACTGCCCCTCCCATACCCCTGCATGTCACTCTGTGATCTATTGCTCTATTGATGTATTGATCTATTGAATCTATTGATTCAAGTCAAAATTTTATATAACATAACACAAATAACTTGTTATTTATGTTTTCCCGCAGTTTCTTTTAAACCTTATGTTTTAGCTATAAAAATTTATTTATTTTGTGTTAATTTGTTTTTAAATATTTTTGTTTTACTAAAAATTTATTCCTTTTTATGTTTATAAACTTAAAAGAAATTTGCATATTTACATACCTTTAAAGCAGTAAATTCAGTAAATCAGTAAATCAAACTGCCCTCCCATAGCCCCTCCTATCCATGATCTGCTGATCTATTGATCTATTGATCTATTGATCGACTGATCTATTGATTCAAGTCACATATTTTGTTAACATAACCCAAAAACTTTTATTATTTCTGTTTTGTTTCTTTAAACTTTTCGTTTTTACTAAAAAAATTTATTCCTTTTTATGTTTATAACTTAAAAAAATTTACATATTTAACATTAGAACTAAGCAGTAAATCAGTAATGCAGTAAATCAAACTGCCGCTCATACCTCTCTATACTTTTAGGATCTATTATATCTAATTGATCTATTGATCTATTGATGTCAAGTCATATTTTGTAAAACATAACACAAAACTTTTATTTAATTTATTTTGTTTTGTTCTTTAACATTTTTGTTTTTACTAAACTAAAATCATCTTATCTTATTTTTGACTCTTAATATCTAACTTTTTAAACCTTCCAGTTTATCTAATTTTGGTTTCTCACTTTCCAACCCCACTAAAAAATTTATATTATACTTTTAATGTTATTTATAAACTTATAAATAAATTTTTTGACGATTTATTATAATTCAATATCTTATAGGATCAAGATATAAATCATATAATTATATCAGTCAAGACAGATATCCTAAAATTAATCGCCCTTCACATCTAACCTTATACTCATTAATCTTAATTATACTGTTGAATCTATATATTGGATTATAATATATTGATCTATTGGATCTATTGTGCTATTGATTCAAGTCATATTTTTTGTATAATACACAACACAAAAACTTTTATTTATTTTTGTTTTGTTTCACTTATTAATAAACTTATTTCTTATGGTCATCAAGTAATGTGTTAATAAAATGCATGTATGACGGTAAGGTAAGATAGGAAGGATATCCACGATCGGGTATATAAGGTCGGAGGATTAAGACGTAGGTAAGTGCGTGACTACACCGTTATATTTGAGTGCACGACATGATGAGTACGACTTTATGTGATAAATTTCGGTAGATAGATCTGGTGGTGAGCCGTGGTAGGATCCACACAGTTGAGGTTATAATGTGCCATAGATGGGGATATACGCGTAGACTAAACGTGTGAAGTATGGCGGGAACCACATCATTTATACGCTAGGTATTTTAGATCATCGGGCGACCAATTCCGCCAGGGTGCAGGGGGTGGTGTTGTATTGGGATTAGGGTTTAAGCGGTAAATCAATACCAGTATGAGAGAAATACATTGAGCAAATGTAGAAAGGTGGCGGCATCCTCACCTTGCTCAGCTCAAGCGAAGCACGTAGATGTAGAGCTGCACACACCTAGTTCACCAAGACAGGTCTTTATTCAGAATATATATAAGTATATATTATATGATATATGGTAAGATATGTATAAATGAGTATATTATTATATGAATAATATAGAATATATATATAAATTAATCATCAACTATAGGTATGATATATATATAATATACCCATCTTATTTATGGTGGTAGCTGGGATCACTCGGTTGAGGCATCGTGTTGAGTGATCTCGAAGAACTATATTATATTAATACTACTATAAATGGAAATATTCGGTAGGGAAATTTATCGATTAATTGTCCGATTATTGCTGTCATAAAGTGTGTAATAGTTAGTATCGCATATACTGTATATGTTATGTAGGCTATAAATAATATAATTAGAACCAATAAAGAAATATATTTTTTTATTTAAAAATTGCCCTATTCTAGTATTGGAATTACTCTAGGTAATTGCTACCTAGGATTCGCACAAGGGATCAAGCCCTAGCCTTTTGCCTTGCGACTATATCGCTTAACCGATTTCGCCACGGTAGCGGCATAATAAAAAAAATTGCTTATCAACTCTGCCTTAGCAGTTGTTAGCAAGTTAAAATGGAATTACACACACACACACACACACACACACACACGTGTGACGAGATTTACACACACACACACACACACACACACAGAGGAAGCTATGTTTAAACGTGATTTTGTTACAGTAAATAATATCCGTATATGACTTTATTCACTTGATAAATAGATTATGTATGAGGGGTGGGGTGCTTGCGTTACTGCTTTACAGCTTTAGGGTCTGTAAATTTTACACTTTACTATGATTTTTATGCATAGATATTATTTTTATGTTTATAGAAAATTATATCAAAACAGGACAAAGTAGTATATCATGGGTCGATGGAAGAGTTAGTTTGTATTACTGCTTAAGGGTCAATATACTTCTACACTTTACTATATTTTATTCAAAGAACCTATTTTTTGTTATGTTTATACAAAATGTACCAATATAGGACTTAAAGAAATAGATCAATATATAATGGAGGGGTGGTATGGGTGGTTTGGGTTACTGCTTTACGGTAAAATTAATATTTTTTACGTTCTAAAAATAAAAACTATTTAAAACAAAATGTTTCAAATTTTTTTAAACAAAATTAAAAAAAAAGTTTTAAAACTATTTTTAAAAAATAAATAAAAATTAAAATAATTAAAGTTAAGTAAATTAAGTTAAAAATGAAATAACATTTTTAAAATAAATAAAAATTTAAAAATACATTAAAACATTATAATTTTTTAAATAAATAAGTAAAAATAATTAAAATTAAAAAATAAATAAGTTTTAAAATAAAAACATTTTTAAAAAATAAAAATTTAAAAATAAATAAAAATTTGAAAATAAATAAAATTAAAAAATTAAAAAAAAAATTTTAAAACAAATTTTAAGAATAAATAAAAATTTGAAAATAAATAAATAATTATATATTTTAAATATATTAAAATTAAAACAAAATGTAAATGTAAAATAAACTTATAAAAGAATAAAAACTTAAAAACAAAATTATAATAAAAAATTTAAAAAATAAATGAAAATTAAATTAATATTTTTTAAAAAATTTTAAGAATAAATAAAATTGAAAATGAATAAATAAATAATTATTTTAAATATATAAAAATTAAAACAAAATGTAAATGTAAAATAAACTTATAAAAGAATAAGAACTTAAAAACAAAATATAAATGTAAAATAAGTTATAAAATATAAAGAAGCTTAACAAACAAAATATAAATGTAAAATAAAACTAATATAAGAATAAAAACTTAATGTATATATATATAAAATTAAACTTAGAATATATATATATATATATATATATATATATAATTATATATATATAACTATATATATATATATATATATATATATATATACTATATATATATATACTATATATTAACAAAAAGATAAAAAGATGAGAAAGAAAAGAAAATAGCAAACAAATTAAATGTCTTCAAGCCTTAGAAAGAATATATTAGTTGACCGTTATAAAAAGACAATTGAGGTTTGAATATAATGTCTGCCCCCAACGTCTAGAAAACAGGTTATCAGTGTGTGATGCAATAGAAATGACGTCACACACGTTAGGACAGATTCAAACATTGTAACAGAAGGCCTGCCATTGTGTTTGGTCAGGTTAAGAAAGACAATCTATTAAGAAAGATTGGTGAAGAGAGTGAGAGAGACGCTATAATTAATAAGTTATATGACTGTACCGGCAGCTCCAAGATCGGTCTGGTTACGCTAAGGTATGCAATGTATTATGAAAGATAGATAGGCGGATAGTTGAGAGAGACTTTGTAATTAATATCTTTTTGATAAGATATATATATATATATATATATATATATATATATTATATATTATATATATATATAATATATCATAATATAATTATGTATACTTATTATTATATATATAATATATATATAGTATATACTATAACTATTAAATACTGTTGTTATAGTGATTATATATGTAATTATCAATTAATAGACGAATTTTCCATAAATTATTTTATGGGTAAAACCCCGTATTGGGGTTCGATCCTCATCTCATGTTGGGACTTTACCGTTCCTTATTTTTCTGGAATCATCCTTCGTCATCCTTCCTTCATCTTTTATGCATCTGTCCTCTATCTTTTTTCTTCTGGGACCCCTTCCAGGGGTTGTTCAGGTTACCCGGAGGAACTTGAAACTAACAAATTCGAGTTCTACGGGTTCGTAAACATATAAAACGACACCAATATTGGATTATTAATCGAATGTTTTCTAACTCAGCACCGCACCGGCACCGACTTATTGCTCGGCATCATGAGACTTCTCCGTCTTCGATAACTTTTTATTCCTTCATTCTTCTTCTATCTTTCTCTGCTACTCGCTACACATTTCTTTTTTCTTCGGGGACCCCTCCAGAGGTGCTCAACATCCCTGAAGGTTCTGAAACTCTCAAAATTGGGTTCTACCGGTTCGCAAACATAGATTGACACCTCATTTGTCCTATTATGTTTATTTTGAGATCCGACTCTGGCTCCGAATCCGGCTCTTGACTCCGACTTCTCCGAATCAGAATCCTTCTCCAACTTCTGTTGGCGGGATATAATATCTCTAAATTTCGTTTTAGTGCTTATACAATTAAAATTGCATCTTTGGGGGACCTCTGCACTCCTTAGGGGTGTAATATATATAATATATATAATATATATATATATATATAATTATATATATATATATAATATATATTATATAATATAATATTTATGTATATATAATATATAATATATAATTATATAATATTCTTTATTATTTCAACTTTTTCCCTCTGCAGTTTAATATTCAATGTTTTGGGGGCAGCATCCCCCTCAGGGTGCACAGACCCTCCGAACCTCAGTCCTCGCACCAGGTTCGTCACCGAGGTAAGGGGTAAAGCAAAGTTTGGTGAGATACGAATTCTCTTACAACTCTATAAGAATTAAGAAAGTTCTATATATTGCTAACCACCCCCCGTTCCCACTTATATTAGCGGACTGATTGGTGCCAAAACTACTTTTGTCATATATGGAGAGAGTGGTGTGGAGGATATAATCTAATAATATATATATATTATATCTATAATATGATCGGAGATAGGATTAGACATATTATAATAGGTATACTTAGAGCGTCATTACTATCAATGTAATATCTATTATATTATATTTATATATTATTCTGAAACCTGGCGATCCTGACTTTTGATTTTCCATATCTTGCCATCACCAAACCAACCAAAACCGATAACACTGATACTTCCTATAACCGTTTTAATATAATATATTATATAAATATATAAATGATATATAATATCTATATATATATTATATATATATATATATATTAATATAATATTATATATATATATATATTATATATCAAAAGTTCAGTGATGAGTCATCGTAACAAACATATTATAATGTTCAGTTTCAGAGAAGATATTATTATTATTATTATTATTTATTATTATTATTTATTATATTATTTTATTATAGTATATAAATTATTATTATTATTTTGATTATTATTACTATATTATTTTATAATTAGTTAAATTAGATTATTTAGATTATTATTATTATTATACAGCAGTCTGTTTTTTTTTATTCATTATGATTTCTAATAATTTTTTTCTTATCTTTTTCTATTGAAAATTGAGCACGTCAATTTTAATATTAAGGAGGAGGAAGAGGTTTTTTTGGTTTTGTGCGCGCGCGTGTGTCCGTCCGTAAGTCAATGTGCGTCTATAAATTCGTATACATATACACAGCTAATGCTTCTATTATTGACAGGTGTTTTTTTTTATCATTGTATTTCATGGAGTTTATATTATATATAATATATATTATATATATATAGTATATATATATATATATATATATTATAATATATAGTATATATATATATATATATATATATATAATATATATTATATATATATATATAAATATATATATATATATATATATATATATATTATATAATAGAGGTGGGCGCGCAAATTTTTAAATCTTTAATACCCGCGCAAACGCAAAAGCGCAAAGTGGAAAAACTTAGTCCGGCAAGCGCAAAAGCGCACAATTTTTCAAAAAAAATAGTCCCGCTTTGCGCAAAGCGCACATGTCAGCAAATCAAAATTTTTTTTTAAAAAGCACAAATTTAGGAGCGCAAAAAAATAAATAATAATAAAGCGCAGTATTTACGATGAAGTTATTTTTAAATTTTTACTTGAAAAGATCCAATATATATAACAAAAATGAGAAAGATTTTATTAATGTTTATTAAATTATCTGTGATCTTCCTCCTCGCTCTCCTCTTGCATTCTGAATAGGTCATATTCCTTCATCAAAGATAGAATTCTTTTCAACCATTGCTGGATGCATGCGCCCTCTTTGCTCTTAAATCTTCAGAGCCTTGACCTAACAACTTCCACGGCCGCTGACTGGTAATGGGATTAAATACTGAATAACAAGTTCCACTCAGCCTCCTGGTATTCACAGGAACAGGTTTGTAGTGAAGAGGGGGTAACTGGGTGAACATTTACTGCAGACCAGCTATCAAGAATTGTACCCAACTCTCATCCAGAGGTGACTGCTGATATTATAGGGCCTTCACTTCTGAAATATGTCGAATGGTATCAAGACCGTCAAAGTTTTTTTAAGTTTCATCTGAACATTATGTCAGTGTATTGTGAAATATATATGTTCATGTATAAATTGGTATTATATATATATATTAATAATATAATATTTATATATATCTAAATAATATATATATATATTAATATATATATAATATTATATAATTATATATATAAACTTTAAGCATTTCTTATTAAATATAATATTAATATTATAAATAATATATATATATAATATATTACAATATATATATATAATTATATATTATATTATATAATAATATAAATATATAATTAATATATATATATATATAATATATATATATTATTATATCAAGAGATGCTTGAAGTTGTCAATTATAAAAAAATAATCACCAATAATTGGGTCCTTTGCCAGACTCTGTCCCATCACCTTCCAGTGCCTTTTAATGTTTTAAGTAAGATCGCTCCAATTATTAAAACTTATTTCCTCAGTTCCTGGGTCTTTGGAGATTAGTACTCTCCCCCTCATTTAACCTAGCGTACCCACTCCGAGTTTGAGTAAGGATCAGAGCGTTGCCCATAAACAAATCAAAATCATCAAAGATACTGCTAAACCTCGGTTTAAAGCTCTTTTCTTTCCCTTTTGCCTTTGGTATTTGCTTTTAGCAAGTATTGACTAAGTTTTGCTTAGTTAAATTTTCCACCTCTCCGTGCATTTCCCCGTCTCGTTCCCTAAGGAGGAAGAGATTTAGGCAATAGGACTCTCGCCATACGCATTCTTTCTCTTCCTGCAGACATATTCAAGCCTAACGCAATAGGCGCCATTATTCGATGTACTCCGTACTCTTATCACTTTTTTTAAATACTGGAGAGAACAAAGGCGTTTTGCTCCAGCACAATTTGTTGACTTTGTTCATGCGAACCATTAAGTTCTTACACAGGTCTTTTTTAAATAGAATCGTTATAGGGAGTCCAGCCGATTCGAACTTGTGTTTAAGCTTTGTTCCCACCGCTCCTATCGCAAGCATTTGTAGTTCCTGTTTTGGAGGATTCCACAATTCCTGTTGCTGTTGGGGTAAGTGTCCTTATAAATGATCTTGGTACCAGAGACCAAGCTAGAAAACATTTGAATACATCCTAGTAGCCCCAAGTATGTTAATGTGAAGGAAATGCAACGGCGATGTTCAGTTAGGCTAAGTGCATCATGTTCTTTTAAGCAGATTTTCCTAGCTTGGAGAGGGTTTTGTCTGAAGAACCTCTGTGTCACTAATTTGCTCCATCTCTTCAAGCCGCAACCACTATCTCTGCAATGGTGCCTGTTTTCTTCCCTTCGTCACCGACCCGTTTCTGCATGAGCATCTACCCGAAAAGCTGCACAGAAATTTGCATCATATCTGTTGTAATGCAGGCAACCTGAAGATACAATTTTTTTTAATTTACGTTGCTTTTCCTTATTAACTTGGAGTTATAATTTTTTTCGCATCTAGTATCTTTTTTCATTACTGATTTTTACATGAACATTATGCACTCAAGTGTCAGTTTTTATTTATGACAATATCCCGTTAATTTTGTTGGTACGACCTGCCGCTGGTCTGAGAAACAGATACTCTCTAGAGGCAAGGACAGCTTCTCTCTCTCAAAGTATTCAAATCTAATCCAGTGAACCGTCAATCCCCTGAAACTCTGTTTGTTTTTCCCATCAGCGTTTTTGCGGTTGTGCCACATAACTGAACCTTAGTAATGTTGGTTAAATCAGCCTTCTTTATCACATGACATCAAGATCCTCATCAAAACTTTTCCTTCTCGTGGGTAGGGTGGAAAATCAGATTCAGGTAGGCCAGGAAATGCGACAAAGACACTCAGACTCCACAATGTTAATTGGCCCCAAATGTCATATACCAGAAAATTGTCCCAAAATGTTTCATGAGAAAGAATATTTTGGACAAATGAAAATGGTACAACAAATTCGAAAAATTTTTTGTATGGACCGTATTCTGTTTTTTTAATCTGTTAACTGTGACACCATTTATAGTTAACCTGAAGTTACACTTACCGTAGTTATAAAGCAACTCAAGGCTCTCTTCTGTTAAAATATTTTCGACATAGACTGAAGAATGAATGATGGTCTGACGCTTTTGGCTGGGTGTCTCACTGTCTGTTGCAAGCACTCCATCCCCGCTTGGAAACCCTCCCTCAAATTGCAGCAAATCAGCAATTGAAGGAATCGAGGGAGAAGGAAGTATAGAAATAAGGCAGTACCGAGAGTTGTAAACTGAGTTTTTTTTTAACATTGGTGGAGCTTCAAATTTCCATGTCATTTCACTCTATTGCCTCAATTAACTACTTCTTAGCTTCTTGTTGACAGACAGAAAAGTACTCTGATAAGATGGGGCCATAGAGCTCCAAGTCCAAGCTTGCTCTTTTTTTTCATGGAAGTACAGGAAGGCCATCACACTCCATAATGCAAGAGTTTTCACTTCGAACACTTCAATGTTCACCTTTGCAATTTATTTTGCCCTTTAGATTTTATGCCATGATCTGTTTTTATTCCCATTAAAAACCACAAAAGCACTAAAAGTTTAATCGCTAATCCACAAGTAACCAAATAACTTAGTAAATTGCCTATAATAATTATAAATAATATAATAATAATTATAATAATTAATATAAAATAAATAATTCATATAATAATAATAAAAAAATAAATTATTATTATTATTATATATTATATTATTATATTTATTTATTATTATTTTTATTATATATTATACGAATAATTAATAATAATATAATATATATAAATATATATATATATTATATATATATTATAGTATATATATAATATATATATATTATATTAATATAATAATATATATATATATATATTTATATAATATAAGCCAAAGGAAAAAGTGTTAGAACAGCGCAAACGTGCGCTTTTGCGCTCTTAAAAAATTTGTAGAGGAGGCAAATGCCAAAGCGCACATTTTTAGAAATTTCGCGCAACGCAAAAAACCGTTTTTACTAAAGCGCAAATCGCTTGCGTTTCGCGCTGTCATTGCGCTTAATGCCCACTCTGATTATTAATATATTAATATATATATATAATATAATATAAAATAATATATATATATATATTATATATAATATATATATATTATATATATATATATATATATATATTAGTGATATAACAGTATCTGACTCCGGCCGGATATCTTGTTATTTCCAATAAAGCTCCAGCCTGATATCTTTTTCGATATCTGTCCTCCTGACAGTCGAATCTTTTTATAAGGAATTAAAAAAATTTCATTAAAAACTTGAAAGCTTAATTTCATACAGAATAATCCATTTCTTAGCTTTATAAATAGCTATAATTTCCTGCATAACTGTAAAAAATGGTTGTATGCATGTTGAATGTACGAGTGTAATTGTGAGATTTTTCTTTATTTTACTCAATGATATTCTAATATATCTTGTGGATTTGTAAAATTTAAATTTCATCTAAATTTTTGCATCTTTCTTGCAGTAAAACTTTTATGTGCGAGATATTTTTCTTTAAACAGTGTAATTTATTATTTTTAAATATTTATAATATTATGTTCGACAAATATTAAAAATAAAAGAAAAAAATGTATTACTTAAAGGACAGGTTCAATGTTGAACAAATGAAAAATTGGGAAAATTGAAAATTTTCTCTAATTAATTTTACAATTCATCCAGCTTTCATAGATTTTTCTTGGTAGATGTAATTGGTCAAGTTTCATAACTTTAATTCAAAACCTTTTTTTTTTTTGTATATCCATCCGTTTGACACCCAATATGAATTGGCCATTTTGATTGGTTCTGTCTGGACACAAACAACCTTGAACTTTAGATGTACGAGAGCCTATCTCAAATTGGACAATACTCACCAGGAAATAAAATGATTGAAAGTAAAATGATTGAGTGTGTAGAAAAATGCCCTAAAGTTATGTAACTCGTTAATTTATTTAAATAAATTCATTTATTTTAAATATTCGGATTAACATTTGTGTAGAAAAAATTGTAGAAAAAAAAACTAATTTTATTTATTCTTAATTTTGGATACCGTTTAAAGGGGATGTAAACCTA
>JABUQX010096645.1:35000-49482 GCA_015478945.1 Trachelipus rathkii
TGAATAAAATCATCCTGAGATAGGGTCCATTTCACTAACATTTCATTAAACAAGTCACTGAGATATTCATCTCTTTGACGTTCAGTAAGTGATTTAGTTTACAACACAAAATTTTGGCATTAGAAGTTCTTGATCTTGAGCGTCTATGCTCACACTTACAAGTCTTTTAATGTAGTTTGATTTAGTTTTACCTTGATTTTTATATTTTAACAATTAAAAGGATTAGAACGAAAACTAATTTTGATTCATTCCTTGAATATTATTAAACCATATTTATTTATTTCATTATTAATTTTTGTTAGTTGAAACTATTTTACATATACTACCTAAATTCACATCAGCCCTAATGATTTAAAAATTTTATTATTATTATTATTATTATTGGGTGATAAAAATTTAGGGCAGGGGAGGGTTAGATTGATGTAGAATGGAAGAGGGTTGGATGGTGCCCTGCTTATTGTACGCAAATTATTGGGTTTAGTGTGGTGAATCTGGAAAAAGTTTGACAATGTTGTCAGGGTGTGTAAAAGGAATGGTTTGAAAGTGAATGAAGGTAAGAGTAAGGTGATTGTGGACCGTGGTAAGTGAGGAGAGTCCGCAGTATGAAATCATGCTAAATGGTAGGCATCTGAGATTAAATAATTAAGCTATATTTGAATGAAAAAGGTACTGATGCTGCAGAGTGTAGTAGGAAAGTTGTGAGTTGTTGGTGAATGCAAGGAGTGAAGGCGTTTTTGACTTTTTCAAGAATTCTCCCAAACGGAAGAAGTTCTTCACTTTCCCATTTGATTTTGTCATATATTCCTCACTAAATTGAATTTATCTTTTCTTTCTTAATTAAGGTTGTTTTTTTTCCATTCTTAAAGTTTTTGCGTTTTTATTCTTGAGTTTGTGACATCACTTCAAATCGTCAACAAATGCCTCCTTAAAGTTTAAGTTTTTGAATCACTATTTGATGGTAGAAATAAGTTAATTTACTTATTTCTTAAAGAACTGATCAAATTTATTTTGAGAAAAAACGAAATTTCAAATTTTTAGCTATTTTTCGTTTGTTGTGACGTCACTTCAATATATATATATATATATATATATATATATATATATATATATATATATATATATATATATATATATATATATATATATATATATATATATAACAATAACTTAACACCTATATATATACGCATAACTATATATATAACCTGCACTCTCTTATAAATAAAAATGTGCTGTAAATTGTAAAAGCAATGAGCTCAAAACTAAAGAACACTCATTTTATTTTTAATCGAATTTGAAGTGTATGAACTTCCTTCTGTTTGGAAGAATGACTTACCAAATTAAAAAAGCTCTAAGTCTTGAGCGCGCTAAGGTTCTGGATCAAGGAATGCTTCTCACCAGTGTTAATTAAAAGTAGCTAAGCTACGATCTGGATATAGATGTATAGATCTAAGGTACGCTCTGTTAAGATGGATAATCTTAGTGGCGTGTTAGGTGTGAAAAGTATTGAAAAAAAATAAGGAATTAGCGTATTAAGGAGCTTGTGATGGGACGAAAGGCGCGAGAATGAGATAATAAATGAGTGTATCAAGGTGTTTTTTTTTTCATATGGAAGGGAAGGACGATAGTCCGTTGGTTAAGCGGGTGTGTAGTGGTGAGTGTGTTGGAAAGCGACCATCTGGGATAGCAAAGAAAAAGGGGATTGAATCAGTTGGAGAATAACTGAAGAAAACTAATGTGAACGGCGTGGTTTTGTGAGGAACCATGGTTGTGGGTAGCCCAAGGGATGGGATGAACCAACTTCGGCATTGATAAGATACTCACGGGTGTAACTTCAGGACGGATTTTGGTCGTGACGGTCTCGCAGTTAAGGGTACCAGGGGAAGTTGTGGGGACGCTTTCTTCTTCGATTTAGGTCATATGAGATCTTCTGTGTAGCTATTTTGTTTCCTGTTCATTTTTACTCGCCCCACTCCCAGTTCTGGGGACTCAATGGGCTGCTGATGACTACGATTATTGGTATTATTATTATTATTATTATTATTATTATTATTATTATTATTATTATTATTATTATTATTATTATTATTATTATTATTATTATTATTATATGCAAAAAAACACGATACAAAAATTTATTCTATTATAAAAGGATTTGCAATAACTTGGATTTGGACTCCGCATAAAATCTGGACTTGGTACATCACTAATATATATATATATATATATATATATATATATATATATATATATATATATATATATATATATATATATAAATATTCATATCTATATATATACATCTATCTTTCTTTCTTTCTTTATATATATATATATATATATATATATATATATATATGAAGTAGTGAATTTGCTGCGAGTTACCCATAATTTCAGCTTTTCTCTACTCTTGATTTAATTAATATAATTAATTATTTTTATTTTCATCGTTTTTAACAAGTTTTCTGTTTTTTTTAATTTCAGGCCAGAGTGACGAGGATGACGTGGGACCAGATGACGTTCTGCCGTCAGCACGTCGATGGCTACCATGGATGAGATTCTTCAATGAGGTAATATATATATATATATATATATATATATATATATATATATATATATATATATTCTTACTTTATATAAATATATATATATATATATATATATATATATATATATATATATATATATATACTGCTATATATATATATCACACACACATACACATTACGCGCACAATAAACGGACCTTGATTTAAAACTGGGCAAACAAAAATATTAGTCTATTTCAAATGTTTTCCGATAATTTATCTAAAGGAGAATTTGGAAATGACGTCCTTTCAACCATTATGGCGGAACGAAATTCAGAAATTATCTTTCAAATTATTGAACATTATTTAAGGAATATTTAAGAGTTTAATGTGATTTCAACATATATATATATATATATATATATATATATACTTATATATGCTCTTATATATATAATAATATGCTATGCTAACTGCTATATATACATATAGCAATAATACATATGTAATATATATATATATAACTATATATTAACAATAGTAATAGCAACTGCTGCTAACTAACTATCTTTATATATTATATATGTATATAGCAATAATAATAACAATAACTTATGGTATATTTAATATGTAATATATATATATATATATAACATAACTTTTAACAACAACTTAATATATATATATATATATATATATATATATACTATATATATATATAACTAACTATAATATATATATTAGTGATGGGACGATTAATCGTCATCGTCATCGTCATCCGGCAAAAATCGGCATATATTTTTGAAATCGTCATCGTCATCGTCATCGGCAAATTTCGCCGATTATTTGCCGATTAATTGAACAAATATTAAGAATTTTGAATAATATTTAAAACTCAATAATAATAATAATAATAATAATAATAATAATAATAATAATAATAATAATAATAATAATAATAATAATTATAATAATTTTTATATATATATATATATATATATATATATATATTTTTCTATATACTATATATATATATATATATATATATACTATATATATAACTATATACCACATATATATATATACTATTTGCTTATGGTATGTATGACATTCCGAGTGCCTAATGGTTCGCCTTTCTGTTATGCACGTTCATATCCACACTCATCCTCAGACAACATATCATATACACATACTTATATCCACACCCCTCTTTTAGACAACATCTTACAGACATTTCCCTATCCCTTATATCCATACGTGTAGGGAGAAAAATTGCCCACATCGTATGTCCTGCGTGTCGTAGAAGGCATCTAAGTGATGGTGGTAGTTTAGGTTGGCTGCCTACTAACACTTATCTTTTGCCAGGAATACAATGCATGCCTCGAAGGTCGTGATCGTAGTAAGCGCCCTTCTATCCTAAAATTCTGCGAAAATGTTTGAATCGTATCTGTATATGAAATGTCAGAGGAATAAATGTTATGGAGAAGAGGAGAGAGAGAAGTGATGGATATGTATTTAGAAAAGGGCAAATTTGATTTGCTCGCTGTGAGCTGAAGGAAACAAAGATGAAAGGAAATGGTGAAAATGAAGTGGTGTGGTGTGAGAAATGTGTTTGTGTTTGCTGTGGAAAGGAACGAGAGGGGGATAGAAGGATTTTGCAATTCTGATGAGTGAGTTGTGGTAGAGAGCTATGGTAGATTTTGTGTGTGTGAGTACTAGAAGTCTAAAGGTTAAATTTAAGTTTGAAAAGGTCAAAATTTGTGTGGTTGCGACATATGATCCATCTGAGGGTAATGTTGAAAAAGTACGATTTTCTGGGATAATCTGAATGATGTTTTGTGATGGGAATAGGAAATTCAGTTCATTTGCCACATATCTGCCCATTCAAGGATTTTTTTTACAGTTGTCACCACCACTCACGGGCAGAGCCTTATTCAAGGAGGGGGTGTAGTACTCTCAAAAGTTCACCCTCTAGCGCAAATTACGCATATGAGCACAGACGCAGGCTTTAAAGTGAGGAAATTAAATTCAGTAGGAAATACAGAAGATGGAAGAGAATTCCACAAAACAGAGGTGGTGGGAAGAAGGAAGCACCACAGCAAGCCCAGCCTGGAGTTACCAATGTCAACACAATTCATGTGCAGATACAGCACCTATTGTGCTACGAAGGCGGTCGTAAAGGCGGTGGTACGCGAGTGATAAGTTCCCTCGAGCACTTGCCGCTGCGGTACCTATAGGATAGAGATAAAGCACCAACATCGCCTCGCAAAGATAGAGGGTCAATGAGGGCGCTGGAAAGTACAGAACAGTTTATAAGCCATTTTGCCGAACTGACTCGACCCTGTCCAAAAGCCAGCGCTGGGTGAAACCAGGAGGCCCCAGATATGTGAGCAGTGCTCCATACATGGAGCGGATGAGACCTTTTGTATAGCGGAGCAACAGAGAAAAGGAAAGAAAGTCTCACAGTCTAAACAGAACTTCCAGTTCTTTAAGGCCGCCTTATTAACCGTTGTGATGTGAGGTTTTAGACATTTTTTGTTCATGTTAAGGCCAAGGATGTTTATATTGTCCAACAGGAGAGACGACAGAACCGTCGAAAGAGACAGGAAAGTTAGAAGGTATTTTGGAGAAGGAGATTTGTAAAGTTGGGTTTTTAAAAGAATTGAATTTCACAAAAGTTATTTCTATCCATCGCGAGAATAAAATCGGAAGATTAAGACGAGGCAATTCCAGAAGTAAAGTGGGAGTAATTGAAATGAGTTAAGAATGAAGGGTCGAGTTATCGGAATACGAGTGGATTGGAGTTAGAGGTGCAGGTGAGAAGGTCATTAATGGTAGGAATAAAGTATGAGATAAGGCAGAACCCTGAGGGAACACCACTATTGACAGAAAGAAAGAAGTCGCCCCATCAGCAACAGCCGATATTGAGCGATTTGAAAAGCTAGATATAAGTAAGCAAGAGAAGGAGGAAACCCAGAGGAGGTAGGAGAGTAGTGACGCGTGCCATACTCGGTCAAATGCTTTGGGTATGTCAAGGTTTACCACGCCAGTCTCCCCGTAGTTCCTAGGCGAAAAACCATAAATCAGGTTAAATAGGAATGTATATCGCCGGTAGACTTCGTAGCGAGAGCCGTACTGGCGATCGCAGTTAGTTTCCAGATGATAAGAAATGTGAGTTGAGAAAGGGTTTCAAAAAGATCTTAGATAGAAAACAAGCGAGAGCTACAGGGCGATAGTTAGAAAGATCAGAGCGGCCTTCCCTTTTTCGGAATAAGTTGGACATGTGAGAGCTTCCAACACTGAGGCAGGGAAAGTGCTAGTATTGAGACATAGAGAATAAGGTAAGATACAATATACAATAATAATGAAAAATACATTTAATGATCCGTAGCACAAAGTTGGGATAGTGAATCTATATAAATGTGAGTAAATGCTTGTTACCATTTTAGAATTGACATGTGAAATTAAGGAAAATATGTACAAAAATGTAAATTGACAATAGTGATGTTAAATTTGCATAAACGACTTTTCTTTGACGATCTCCGATGTATCAGATCGAATAAGAGGAGGAAAGGCAGATTTACAGAAGTTGCTAGAGATGAAAGAACCAAGGAGGTTAGCGCACTTTCCTTTGATGAAAGCCAGCTTTGCTCGTCGAAGAGTATCCCTGCAACGATTTCTAGCTGAATGAAAATTGCGAGTGATAGGAGAACGAAATTTTCCACACGCGATAGGCACTGTCTCTAGCCTGAAGGGCCAGAGAATAAGCACGATCGAACCATGGATTATGAGGAAAGAAAGATTTAGTTTTAGAAGGAATGAATGAGGAAAGAAAAATTTAGCTGAAGAAAGAATGAACCCTCATCCCATCAACGATTACAGCTCCCTCCTTATCTTTTAAATCTTTATACATCCATCATTGTTTCTTATTGATGTAGCCAATTTGCTATCATCTGCAAACTTGGAACCTTATGCATTTAAGTCTCTGGTCTAAATATTTTATACATGTATGAGGAACAGCCACTTGACCTAATAAATCGTTACGGACCACAAACATGTCTCCTCATTTCCATTAATAAATACTTTCATTTTCATTGATTAACTATTATTATTATTATTATTATTATTATTATTATTATTATTATTATTATTATTGTTATTGTTATTGTTATTGTTATTGTTATTGTTATTATTATTATTATTATTATTATTATTATTATAATTATTATTATTATTATTATTATTATTATTATTATTATTATTATTATTATTATTATTTTTATTATTATTATTATTATTATTATTATTATTATTATTATTATTATTATTATTATTATTATTATTATTATTATTATTATTATTATTATTATTATTATTATTATTATTATTATTATTATTATTATTTGAGACAGTTATAGCAAGCTGCAACCTGTTAAAACCAGCTAATAACCTATAACTAACCAGTTATGACTACAGCCTTATATATATATATATATATATATATATATATATATATATATATATATATATATATATATATATATATATATATATATACCATCTTACTCTTTATATATCTTCTTCTTCTTCTTTACCTATATATATAAATATATATCTGTAGAGAAGAGAGAGAAATAAATTTTTAAAATAGTTTTTTCAATTAATCGTCATCGTCATAGTCGTCAGCATGCAAAATTTGCTCTAATCGTCATCGTCATCGTCATCGACAAAATTTATACGATGACGATTAATCGTCCATCACTAATATATATATATATATACATATATATATATATATATATATATATATATATATATATATATATATATATATAATATAACATAATATAATAGATTATGTTATATGTATAATATATATACATATAAAAAAACATAATAATATATATATATATATATATATATATATATATATATATATATATATATATATATATATATATATATATATAATTATACTATATATAATAACCTTATATATATATATATATATATATATATATATATATATACTATATATATATATATATACGCATATATTTTATCTGCCTATACTTACTTTAAAAGAACGAAGATGTACGGTGCGCGACACCAAGAGATCTTAGATTTTTGCTCAAACTTTGTATATTTAGTGTCTTTTACCTAAAAACAAAGGAAACGTGGTTAAATTTTTTTTTTTTTTTTGGGTTGAAGTTACAGTTCCCAAAAAATTTAGGGGTTCAAAATTTACATTTTTTGAGAGGTGATAACTTTGGTTCCATATAGTAATGAAGTTGTGTGAAGCAAATGCGTTGTTGTAAAGACATGATAATCTGGCTACTTTAAGCACTTTTTACTAAGCACTTTTCACCTAAGAGACTTCAAAAACTAAAAACAAAAAAAAATTATATTGAAAGCTATTCATCCCCTTGAGGACATTCGTTATAAATTTTTTTATTAATCTTAAAAATGTTCCTTTATCATTTGTGCATAAACGAATGAAATGAAACACTTGTGAATTTCAGTATTTAATGCTTATTTTTTACTTTGACTAACGTGAACTTAAAAAAAATTTGATTTACTCGAAATTAGACCTAATGTGTAACTTTCTTAAACAATTAACATTAATTTCCTTAATATTAAATATTAAATAACACGAGAGCGGTAGTAAGTAAAAATACATTTGACCGCTTTTAAGCTTCATTTTCAATAAACAAATGGCTCTTTGTACATCCTTATACTCGAATGAGTATGTTATCTTAATGCCTGGAATAATGCTTGGACTTGACATCATACACAATATGTCATCTTTTGGTATCCAACATTCATCTTTTTGGTCGGGAAACATGTATTTGGAGGGCTGTTTAGTGGAGTATTGTAAGAAATTAATTTTTAATTACCAAATCCATGAGACACCACATCAATAATCCCCATCCTGAGTGCTCTATCATACATGCATGCAACGTATTGTCTTAGAATATATTCAACTTCAGTTCCACTAATTTCTGTGTCACTTTAATAGAATTTCACTGTTATTATTCATTATTTTATTCATTTTATTCATCAGTTAATTCATCTTAAACAAAATTGGTGATTTATCATTAGATGTCTGGAGGCAAATATTTTTTGTTTGTTTTTTTCACTAGGAACAAATTTGCAAGCTACTTTTGAAATCTAGTTTGCGTCATGTTATTTTTACTATGATTTCAAATTAAAAATGGGGGCCAAATTATAATTTTTCCGAGTTTTTAACATAAATATTCGAAATTTGATATATCCAAACGAATTCGTAAAAGGAAATAAATATTTAATTGTTAAAATATTAATGTATTTATTTATTTAAAAGTAAATATCTCTTCAAGAGAAAATCAAATATTTTCCAAAATCTCTTTTCAAATTGTTTGTTGGTGAATATATAATATATATGTAATATATAAATATTATATATGTATATATAGCATAACTAATAATAGCATATGCTTAATATATATACATAACTATCAACTATCTTAACATATATATATAATATATATATATAATAATATATATATATATATATATATATATATATATATATATATATATATATATATACTGTATACTATAATATATATATATATATACATCTTCCTTTCTTATAACTGCTATGTAATAATATATATAGCCATAGGCATAGCTGGCGCGTTCCGGCGCCAGCGCACGCATATATATGGGCCGCCAGCAACGGCGCGCGCCGCTTCCGGACGAAGCCGAACAGCAACAGCCAACCAACGCGCCGCGCATAGCCAACGCCGACATAGCCAACAACCCAACGCCGCCGGGGCGGCGCGCGCAGGCCGCGCCGCCTGCGCCACCTCGCGCCACCACGCCCGCCCAGCCGCTGCCGCCGCCGCATGCCAGCGCCATACTCTCTGCACCACTGCTCTGCCTGCCAACTAGTAACCTTATAGCATATAGCCCATACCACCGCACCATATAATATATATATATATATATATATACTATATATATATATATATATATACACTTTAGAGAGGGAAGCCCTTGGATTCTTTTTAGTGTTATGCTTTACTGCCTTCATTTTATTGCTAAATGTACACAAATTAAACACATTGTTAAAGGCACTTTTTTTAATGAAATAAATAAATTTAAAAAGGAAGCTAATTTTCGTCCCGACACACGAATACCTCTTCAGGCTAAGGGACTGGATTTCTTTTTTGATCTTCATCATCAGTTCAAGTGTTTTTCAGTTGGTCTGCTATTTTCTTCTCATGGTGTTGTTGAAATATTTTGATGTTTTCAGGTATTCATTTGTATAAAATCTATCTTAACTTCTGGGATGCTTATTGTAGTTGTTACTATTATAAATGTAAAAAGGATTCCATGATTTTGCGATGGTTCGTGTGATTGATGTTTATGGTCATCTTTATATTGTTGATATTGATAGAGTGGCCTGTGTTACGCCTATGACTTGTTAAAAGCTGAATTTATGCTGTCCTTGTGCAGGTCATCTGTATGTTGATTTTCTTCTTTGCAAATCTATGGTTTCACCTATATATGTTTTATTGCAAGTATTGCAAGGGATGTGATATATACAGCTTTGGGAGATTTTCTTTTCGTTTAGGGGTTTGATAATTTTTATGGTGATGTTATTTGATGGAATGAGGTAATATTTTTTGGTAATATTGTTTTAACAATATAATGGTAATTGGAATTGGTAAAAAAGGAGGTGTTGCTATTTTTCGGGGAAAGGTGCTATATATAGTACCTCTTTGCTTTGATAAATGCTTTTGTGATGAAAAACTCAGGATGGTAGTGATTTGAAAGTATTGTGGATGTATTTAGTTTCTTGTGCTAGAAGGGAGAGCATATACGAAAGGCACGGAGAAATAGAGATGACAGAACAGCTAATTTGTGTTTGGGGAATGATTAGATAGCCAATGTATATAGTTTGGTGCGAATGTTGGTTTTCTATATATAGTAAATTGCAAGTGATTGTTATTCCATGTGATTAAGGGATCAAGGAAGGGGATAGAGTTGTTGGAAGGCATTTCTATCGTATACTGAACTGAAGGATGAATAGAGTTAATATAGTTTGGGACATCATTAGGGTTGGTGTTGTGAGGGAGAGGGAGACAAAAATGTCATCTACATATCTAATCCATAAACTATTGGTTAATAAAGGGTGGGGTGAAATATGATAAAATTCTGTTAGTTCCATATATATGTTACTGAGTAGCTGGGAGACAGTGGGGATCCATACTCAGGCCAAAAAAGACTGTTTGTAATATTTGCCATTACAGTCCTCGGTGTGAAGTTATGCTAGATGGTGAGCAGCTTGAACAAGTGACTGACTTTAAATATTTAGTATATATATATATATATATATATATATATATATATGTATATATATATATATATATATATATATATAACTACTCTCATATATATAACTTAACATATATATATATATATATATATATATATATATATATATATAACTATACTTTATATATATATATATATATATATATATATATATATATATATATTTATATTTATATAACAACCTTAACTGTAACTAACTATTTGCTAATATTATAGCAACAACCATAGCAACCCAACCTTTAACCTTAATATAACTTGTAATATAATAATATATATATATATAATAACCAAACAACTGCTACTATATATATATATATATATAACCCCACTGTCTCCATACTCAGTCAGTAACATATATAAGGAACTAACAGAATTTTACCATATTTTACCACCTTCATTAAACAATAGTTTATGGATTGAATATGTAGATGACATTTTTGTCTCCCTCCCTCACAACACCAACCTAATGATGTTCTAAACTATATTAACTCTATTCATCCTTCAGTTCAGTATACGATAAAAATGCCTTCCAATAACTCTATCCCCTTCCTCGATACCTTAATCACATGGAATAACAATTACTTGCAATTTACTATATATAGAAAACCAACATTCGCACCAAACTATATACATTGGCTATCTAATCATTCCCCAAACACAAAATTAGCTGTTCTGTCATCTCTATTTCTCCGTGTCTGCTCCCCCTCTTCTAGCACAAGAAGTAAATCCACAATACTTTCAAATCACTTTACTATCCTGAGTTTTTCATCACAAAGCATTTAACAAAGCAAAAAATAGGTACTACACCTTTCCCCCGAAAATAGCAACACCTCCCTTTTACCAATTCCTCAATTACCATTATATTCATTAATATATTACCAAAAAATATTACACTCATTCCATCAAATAACATCACCTTAAAAAAACTTCTCAAACCCCCAAAACGAAAGAAATTTCCCCCAAAGCTGTATATATCACATCCCCTGCAATACTTGCAATAAAACATATATAGGTGAAACCATAGATTTGCAAGGAAGAAAAAATACAGATGACCTGCACAAGGACAGCATAAATTCAGCTTTAACTAGTCATAGGCGTAACACAGGCCACTCTATCAATATCAACAATATAAAGATGATCAAAAATATCAATCACACGAACCATTGCAAAATCATGGAATCCTTTTGCATTATATAGTAACAACTACAATAAGCATCCCAGTGAAGTTAAGATAGATTTTATTACACAAAATGAATATCTGAAAACCAAAATAAAAATATTTCAACAAGACCATGAAGAAAATAGCAGAACACACTTGAATTGATGAAGATCAAGAAAGAAATCCAGTCCTTAGCCTGAAGAGGTCTCGTCGAAAATTAGCTTTCCTTTTTGAAATTTATTTCATTAAAAAAGTGTATTTAACAATGTTTTTAATTTGTGTACATTTAGTAATAAAATGAAGTGGCAGTAAACATAATACTAAAAAAAGAATCAAGGGCTTCCTCTCTAAAGTAAATATATCACTGCAAAAAGTAGTTCTTAAATATATATATATATATATATATATATATATATATATATACTCTTTATATATATATATATATATATATATATATATATATATATATATATATGCTGTACTATACTATATATACTTCTTCTTATATATATATATATAGTACAACTTCTTCTAGAAAATCAATTATTTTTTTAAAATTTCTTTCGAAAATATTTATTTAATTGAATTAATTAAAATGTATTCCTTTTATAATTTAGAATTAATAATTAATTGAAATATATATTTAATTTTCATGGTAAGTTTTAAGACTTTCAGTGTTTTTGACTTATATTCTACTTTGAACTAACTGATCATTAATCCCCATCTAGAGTGCTTTGTCATACATGCATGAAACATATTGTCCTGGAATATTTTCAATTTCAGTTCCACTAATTTCTATGTCACTTGTATCAGATTCCACCTTGCTGAAACAAAATTGGGGATTCATCATTAGATGTTTGGTAGGCAAATATTTTGGTTTTTTTCACTAGGAACAAATCTGTGAAAACCTGTAGTACCTTTAATTGGAAGAGACTTTTGAAATCTAGTTGACAAGGTGTTTTTATTCACTTCAATTTCAGTTTTTGAAACAAAAAGGCATTCAATATTCTTAAAATTAGATTTACAAAAGTTGTAAAATGACTCTGGAGTCAAAATGTGGTCTGCCACTGTTTTTTGCAAGCTTCTTTCTGCAACTAACTGCTCTTTTAATTATGTCCCCTATTCCATCACACAAACTTTTCCCATGGCTAGTTGCAAAGAAATTCCATCTGCTTTCACTTCAAAATCATTCTCATAATAACATGTTAATAAAATTGAATCTGTTTTTATATTGTGCCTTACAACCATCTGAAAAGTAAGGAATTTTTTTTATTGTTGAAAAATTTTGTTTTAGTATTTTCAGAAAATTCTGTTGAAAAATATACACTACAGTAGTGGAATGTTCAACAAAATCACTGATAACACTAACTTTTATGATCAATCTTACTGTCAGCATTCAAGTAATATATTACAATGAGATGCAACGTAACCTGATCATTTGTCCAATGAACCATCTGGACAGCAAATTAATGATTTTCAACAAAATCAACATAATAGCCTCATCAGGAAGTATATTTTCTTTCAAGCTACGCAGATATGCACTTTGAGTCTTTGCTATGTAATGATGGCGAGTCAGATTAACAATGTTATTTGACAAGCAGTCGATGAACTCGTCAACAGGTTTTACAAATATTTCTATAGTCGTTCTATCTGTGCTTGCCCATTGACAATATTCTACGTACATTTTCACGAAATTAAGTAATTTGTGACACCTGCTATACCTGGACATTCTTTACATTGCAGCAACATACATTTCGGATTATTTTTGTCACAAACTGCCTTATCAATTAGAATGTTGTGAGTTAAATCCTTTTCACCAATTGCAGATATTAAGCTTGGGATTCTGGTGGAATGTGAAAACAAAGACTTTATGGGTTCCTTTTCTCCAGCCATCGCACACCCTGGACTTTGGTCTCAAACAAGCAAAGGATAAAATCCTACTGACATTGTATTAGTTTCCTTTTTTTTATAAATTTCTTGAAAGGTTGCCTAGTAGACGTTTTTGAATGTGTTCTTTGACACCATCTTTATATTTAAAACCCATACTACGTGCCTTACCTGAACATATAAGACTATCTCATCATGTTCATAGGAATTCTTGACCGTTTCTATCATTTCTGTATTTATTCTTTTTCCTTTGAACTAGTGTTGCGCTTCTGGTAGTATACCAAACATTTTTCTGGCCTTGTTAACTAAATTTATATCGTGTTGCTCCAAAGAATGATTTCGGTTTCTTCTATATTGTTTGGAAAAATTGTGAGTATTTTGAAGATGGTGCTTGTATGAAGTAGAAGCGTTAAATTCTTTTTTATTCTCATCAAGGATTCATACCTAGGGAAATGAGAATACTGTTAATGTACACTATGTAATTTCGTTATGCAGCAAATTTGATTTGTTAATAACTTATATCA
>JABUQX010096646.1:5000-15000 GCA_015478945.1 Trachelipus rathkii
TTTTTTGCTGCCAAGGATATTTTATCGAATTTATAGTATATCGGGCTGTGCTGCTTTCAGAAATGACATTAGTTTCCCAAGATTGGCTCTAGTTCTTGAGATACAGGGTGTTCCAAATTTACTCTTTAAATTTTTTTAATGCATTTTTACAGTAATAATCGTTTTTATTTCTTTTAAGGGCCTTACCTTTATATATCTTTCAAATCACTTCTATTTTCAGAACACTATGAGTACTTCACGAAGAGCCTGTTTGAATAACCCCAATGTAATTCTGCTACATCTGTGGTGAATATTGGCCAGGAGAACCAAAGAAGAAATATTACTAACTTTGTGAAGCCAAGCATATCTGGCATACTTTGGAATGAAACTCGGAGACCAAGATAAGTCTTGGGCTCCCCATATGGTCCGTTAAAACGTGTGTCGAAATCTACGTCAGTGGAAAATGGACGAAGAAAAGGTTTACAATTTGGTGTGCCTATGGTTGGCGGGAGCCAAAGAATCACCCCAGTGACTTTTATTTTTGTTTGGTTAATGTGAAGGTATCAATCGTTACAAAAAACGTAAATTTGAGTATCCGGATTTGCAATCAGCAAGGCGACCTGTAACACACTCCGACGATGTCCCATCCCAGTGTTCACTACACTCCAGACCTAGCATTGTCTGATGAAGAAGATATCCAGGATTTGGTGTGCACACGTGCAGATAGTGGTAGTGAATATGAAGAAAGTACTTATACACCGCAACAGTTTTCCCAGGAAGAGATCAATGATTTAGTACGAGAGTTAAGTCTCTCCAAGCAAGATTCTGATCGATGCGCGTCTAGCCGAAGTGAAATGCAGAACTGTCCAAGGCCGATGTGGTCGCTTTTTTCGGACTACCGTCGTTGCAGCGTCACCATATTCATTGAAGAAGAAGACCTAGTATACTGTTGTTTATGGATAGTTCAACGAGAAGCTTGAAGTGTGTTTTATTGTACAATGGCAATAGTTATGCATCGATTCAATAGGTCACTCAACAAAACTGAAAGAGAATATGAAAATATAAGAATGATCTTGAGAAGCTTAGATATAAGAACACCAGTGGTCTTTATGCGTTGATTTGAAGATGTCAACATCTTACTTGGGCACAAAGCGGATATACTAAGTACCTTTTTTCATATGCTTGTGGGATAGTAGGGCTAAAGAAGACCCCTGATTGGGAAAAAGTTGTATGGCCTGCTAGGGAAAATATACTGTAGGTGGCATCAAAATATCATTACAGAACCACTGGTTTGACCGGGAAAAATTATTTTCGCCCACACTCACATCAAACTAGGACTGATGAAGCTTTGTTAGGGCCCTAGACAAAAATGGTGAATGTTTCAAATATCTATTTGCAGATTTTTTCCAGGTTTGAGTATGGAGAAACTCAAAGCTGGAATCTTTAGCGGCCCTCAAATTCCCCAAATCATCAAGGATGGACAATTTCATAAATTCCATGAACCTGATATTGAAGCATCTGCCTTGGAAAAGTTTTGTCTTGGCTGTTCAGAACTTTTTGGTCAACCAAATCTGCAACTATGTAGAACTCGTACAGAAAATGCTTTCAGTCTTCCAAAAATTGAATGCTAATATGAGCCTAAAAGTTCACTTTCTACATAGTAACTTAGATCGGTTTCCGGATAATCTAATCGGATGTATAGTGAGAGAACAAGCGGTGAGGTTCCATCCAGATTTCAAGGTGATGGAGAAAGGGATACGCAAGGAAGATGGGATACACACATGATTGCAGACTATTGTTGGAGCCTTCAACGTGATTGTCCACATTCTGCACACAGAAGACAATCATATAGACAGCGATTTGTAATGCATTAATTGTGATTTCACTGTACTGAATTGAATGTTTTGACCTATTAGCATTTTATGTACTTACTCATTAACAATTTGATATATATCTTTCGTTTTTTTTTTTTTGTGAATTACGTTACAACCTAACATAAATTGTTGTTATTAATGTATTTTTGTGACCACCCTGTATCTCAAAAACTAGATCCAATCTAGGAAAACAGAGGTCATATTCGGAATCAGGGCAACAAGTTACCTATAAAATGACCTTCAAATGTTTTGCCGCAAAATCTTTGTTGGCCAGTGAATTAATATATTACATTAGAAATAAAAGAAACATGTTTGAAACATGATCTTTTGTTGACATTTTTATAGTGTAGAAATTTGAAACATAGGGGGGGACGTTTTCCATACCGCCCGTAGGGGAGGGGCGGAGGAACCCCCGCGACACCCAAATACAAGAGCGGGGGTTCCGGGAGACCCTCCCGGAGGGGGAAAATAGTCCTACCTCGTCGTTCCCCGGAAGGCCGAGAGACCCCGACTCCTGCCAACTCTGCGGTCAACCCTTGGGTATTCTTTAGTTTTAAACACCACCCAACATTATAAAGGCCAACGTAAGGTTACGTTTAATTAAAATAAGATTTAAAATTACTATTCTAACATTTTATTAACTTTTTTTCAAACCGATTTTTTTTTATTTTTTTAAAAGTGGTTTCATAACTAAAATTTTACGCTGATTCCATAAATGTATTCCCTTTTACTGTAGCATTAATAGTTTTTAAGATACATATGACGGCTAATGCAAACGCTGACCATATATATATATATATATATATATATATATATATATATATATATATATATATATATATATATATATATATATATATATATATAATATATATATATCAATATATAGACAGCATCCCGAAAGTCACATGCATGTAACTTTAAAACTATAACAGCTACAGGAAAATAAATAACATTTTTGATTTAAGCAAGCAATTTCATCGATGTAACTTAAAAATTTTTTTTATTTTATTCTAATATTTATGAATAACACCTTAAATATTAGTAATAATCTTAGGTCTGGCAAGCGGCATCTCTGATCACCTTCCATAATACGGGAGCAAGAGTTGCCAAATAGTGTTTTGTTTTATTTGCTCTGGAGAAAATATTTATTTTTTTCTTTTATTTCCTTTTTAGGGGTTCGAGCCGACGGAGGGACAGAAGGGGGACGAAGTCCCCTCTCGTCCCCGGTAGGCCGAGAACCCCGACCTCTGTCCATCTTTGTTGTTTACCCCGTGGGGTATCCTTTAGTTAAAAAAGAAAAAAATTCAAACATTTGGCACCTTTGCGAGCTCCTCTGAGTACTTGATCTAAATCGTATTCTCAAAAAAAAACGGTAATTTTTCCAACATTTTTTACATTTAAAATATTAAAAAGGAGTTATTTTTTTACTTTTTTTTTTTTCATCGTGAAAAAAAATGTCTCCTGATTAATAAATGAAATTTATTTTTGTGTTCCCGTTTTTGTTTTTTAATTACAATGCATGTGGTCTTTCGGATGCTGACCATATTATAAATATATATATAATATATATATATATATATATATATTAATATTTATATATATATAATATATATATATATATATATATATATATATATATATATATATATATATATATATATATATATATATATATATATATATAACATTTAAAAACCATTATAATGCTCGAAAAAATTAATAGTGAAAAGAATAAAAAATTTGAAACGAGAAAGTTTACAGTACGATTTTGACCCTCTTCAGAACAATGAATGAAAATGAAAGGATACGTAGAAAAAAGAAAAGTATCCGACAATTTAAATAAAGCAATCAAATAAATAAGAAAATGGAAGATCTACCAGACGTAGGATATTTATTAAATTTTTAAGGGAAAACTTTATATAACGTTTAGTAAATTTAAAGATTAAAATTAAAAAAATACTTCTGAAAGATTAAAGATTTGTTCTGCAATAATATAGCATGATTCTATTACACGATTAAGATTTTTATTAATTGAATTAATAACAAACAAAAGTTGCATTATTCCAGTCCATTGTATGATTTGTTAAAATTTGTTTGTTAAAATATGGTACATTACTACTGTTATGTAGGCGGACGACGTCGCTTTTATGTTGGTCAACTCTCAAATTTAAGTTCTAGAGGTCACACCAAAATATAAACTTGCACAAGTTCTATATAACTTAGTTACATGGGATTCTGCAAACACCCCCCCCCCTCCTTATCTTGAGAGAATAAAAAAATGTTCCAAAAATCTATTAAGGTTTCAGGAAAAGAAAAATGAATGTTGAACGTCACATAATTAATTAGTTTAAAGAGCATTTAATCTTTAAAAATTTGTTTATTTTATGGGTGTCATGCCCATAAAATTTGATTTTTCTTTGTGGTACTGCATTTCATTTAATGGTTTGGCGAGAGTATCCAATAGTTGTCAAGATGTGAAAAACATAAGCTATTTGCACATGAAATACGTATTTAGGGTTATAATTTTGTAGAGTGTACTAAGTGCTTTTTGTATTTCAAATGTCAAGAGAAATCATGAAGAAGTTGATTACAGTTTGTCGGGTTTCTATAAACGTTAATTAAATTTCAGATTAAAATTATGCATGTATAATGTGCATATCTAAAATGAAATTATAATGTTTGAATTTCATGGGTAAATTTAATTGTTAAAGAAATATATATATATATATATATATATATATATATAAATATATATATATATATATATATATATATATATATATATATATATATATTATATATATATATATATATATATATATATATATATATATATATATATATATATATTATTCTCACCATATAACCTCAACCCCGAGATCGGAAATAAATCTCAATCCCGAGATTGGAAATTGGTCAGGGAAAGTATTTGTATGGTTTCTGGCCAAGTGGTAAAATGCAAGGATATTGAGGTCCGATATCAAACCCTGCTTCAGCGCAACGCAGTCGAAGTGCCTGCCACCACGGGCGTGGGATCTCTCATACATACGCGGCCTTCCAATGCGAGAAACATGAACGAGTGATTTGTATATGAATAGATTGTCATTGTTCTGTTGTATGTGTTAGCTATGTTTGTAGTGATGTGTGTGTACTGAGATTTGTGTAATACACAATGCCGTAAACTACAATACGTAAATATTACAATATTACAGAAAATCCCCTACTGACGACAATTTTTTGTGTCCGTTATGCCGAACCATGATCCGAACCCATAACTGAGAGGGAATCCGCGTTCTTAAGTCGAGCCAAAAAGCTCGCCTTAACCCACTGAGGCAAACGTGAACTCACACACACACACACACACACACACATATATATATATATATAATATATATATATAGTATATATATATAATATATATATATATATATATATATATTATATATATATATATATATATTATATATATATATATATTATATATATATATATATATATATATATATATATAATATATATCATATATATATCAAAGAGGTGGGCATTCCTCAATTTAAGTCCGCAATTCCGCAATTCCGCGACTGTGGACTACCAAAAAAATTGCGTTGGATGGCGATTGCGATACATTTGATTGCAGTTTAGCAAGAATGGCTAAATCATTCGCAATTTAAATCCGCAATTCCGCAATTTCGCAGTTCCGAAATTAGCGAGATCTACCAACGCTAAAGGTTTTTTTGTTTTTAATCCTTAAATTTTTAAAATATTGCACTAATTTATTTAGTAGAGTCTATTCACATTAGCTTTCAGCCTAACGAGGCCCTCTGTCAGATGTGTTTCATAAAGTTGGACAATTTTGGTTTTATATATTATATATAATATATATATATTATATATATAATATATATATATAATATATATATATATATATATATATATATATATAAATAATATATATATATATAATGTATATATATATATATATATATATATATATATATATAAAGTGGCCTTCAAGGAGAGGTTTGAGCACCTGTTTGTGGACATGAACCTGCTGATGGCCACAGCCCTCCACCCCCATTTCAAACTTCCAGTCGTTGGGCACCTGAATGAGGACTTGAAGGAGACCATCAGGAGGAGGGTCATCAGTGGGGTCTGATAAACGTGGCTCCTGGTCACGACAACGGCGGTGCCGCCCAAGAGCAGGAACAGGTGGAAGAAGACCCCTTCCATTACATGAGGGTGAATGACAACCAGCCTCTGGCTCCCGACCACCTTGATGAGGACTTGAAGAAGGCCTTTGAGAGTGGAACAAGCTGAAGGTGAAGAAGACCACCCCTCTGCCTGTGGACCTGTTCCCCCAGCAGCACAGAGAGGCCTGGTTAGACCTCTTTTATCAAGCATAACGCCCCTGTCCCCTCCTCCGCGGCTGTGGAGAGACTGTTCAGCTTGGGCTTTGATGCTCTTAGGCCCAAGAGGTCATCCTTGACTGATTAGAACTTTCAGAAGCTGGTGTTTGTGAATGGAAATATGCACATCTTGAATTTGAAGTGGCTGTATCAGAGGGTGGAGAAGGAGGAGGAGGACAACAACAATGACCAATTAGCAATTACAATTAGGTTATATATATATATATATATATATATATATATATATATATATATATATATATATATATATATATATATATATATATATATATATATATATATATATATATATATATATATATATATATATATATATATATATATATATATATATATATAAACCCATTGTTATAAAACTTATTAATTGTTATATATAAAAACATTAAAATATTAAAATTATTAAATATATAAATTGTAAGGTAATTTTATTGGAAATTATGTTTTTAACTACCAATAAAGGGTTAGCGGAATGTTGCAGTGATTCTGAGATGCAAGAAGGTCATCTCGGAACTAGAAATACATAGCATTTTAAGATATAGAATAAAATTTTGTATTCATATTAAATATAATATTTATTCTTAGTAAATGATTATATAATATTCATTTTATGCTATAAAGTATGTTTTTATATTAAATTATTAAGTTAAATTGTATCATACTTATTTTTATTTTTTTGTTTTTTTAAAAATACTTATTATACAGTAAAGTTAATCCAACAATAAGTTTTCTGTAAAACTCATACGTATTTGTATTTTGCTTTTTTTATTTTCGGAGGGAGAAATGCAGTTTGCTTTTAAAGCTTTTTTTTAGGTATTTTACAAGTTAATTGTTACGAAATAAGGTAAAATAATGTGTATTATGATGTTTTACAGCATTGTGTATAATATTTTATATTAATTGTTAAGATACTTTGAATTTTAATGATATTGGTAATGTATGATTTTCCTCCCCTTGATTTCCCCCACTTTCTTACCCCCATTGCTTGAAAAATAAAATTTCCGTGTGGGAAGGAAGTTATATAACAAAGTTTAAAAAAAACTACTGTTAGAGCATAGCGTTAGGTCAGCGAGGTTTCTGTATGGAAAAAAAGATGTTTTCAATAAAATTATTCGATTCTATCCAAATTTGAGTTTTATTATACCTACGAGAGAGAGGCTTCAAGAGAACAACTACAGCGACCAGTGAAGTGGAGGAGCAAGCAGAAGAAAAGATTACTACAAGCCCTCCTCTACAACTACTAGACCTGTTAATCGGGGAAAAAGTGGCCGAACTTTCTTTCTGCCCACAAAGAGGCCGAGTTCTCTTCTTACCGCCTACCCTGTCTCTCGATCTCTCTCTCTTACTCTCTCTTCTCTCTTCTCTCTCTCTCTCTTTCTCTCTTCCTCGTGCCTACATAGAGGCTGAACTCTCCTCCGGCCTATACGAACAGGCAGACCAGCTCCACCGGCCAATACAGAAGTGGCCTCTTCCCTCAGGGACTACAGAATTGGTGACCCTGGAAGTTGAACACCACCTCTCTTCAGCAGCAGTTTCTGGCAAGAAGACAACCACCCTCTACAGGCACAAGAAGAAGAATACCCCTACTGAGGTAAAAGAAGATGTCGCTTCCCGACGCCGAGCAGCCCTTAGCAGGAGGCCAGGTCGAAGATCATCGCCTTCGAGAACACCTTTTCAAGAAGATGCTTTCGGAAGTCTAACCCCTATAAGAAGGAGTTCGTCGCAGATAAACGAAGATTCAAGAAGAAGAAGATGCAGACGACTACTACAACTACAAAGCTGGTCTCCCTGGGATAGAAAGCGGACAACAAATAGTAGCAGTTCCCAGCAGAAGACCAGATCTAAGAACAACAATCCAGTATTGCGATGACGCGACCATCAGTCACCCTGTTAATTCCCAGGCCTACCAGTCTCGGTTTAACATGGCTGATTCCGTCATCGCTCATCACAATTTCAAGATGGCATACTAACTAAAATCTTCAAGCAACATACAGACTTGTGAAGACGGGAACAAGTCATACCGTTAATCCCAGGCCTCTCATCTTCAGTTTAACATGGCTATTTCCGTCGACCCGTACAGATTTCAAGATGTCTAATGACGAAGAAACTTCAAGCAGCACGCAGATCGATGTGGACAGGAACATTAGTGACTCAGTTAATACGCAGGTCTGCCAACTTCAGCTTAACGTGACTGGTTCCGTCGACACTAGGATAACTAACTACTCTCTCAACGGAAGGACTTACCCATTATATCTTCAGATGAACTTCCATTTTGTCACTTCAGCTCTGGTTCCACTAGAAGAAATATTCATCAATGTATGATATTACGTCTCAACCAATTGGCACCTTATACCACTGCATATGGATAGATAACCTGAAGAAGAGAATCACCATCAGTATATATTTAGTAGTACGTTCGATGCAATGGCAGAACACATACATACCACTGTTACTATATGTATATTGGTTTTCTTAGAAGAATGGAGAGGAATAAATTTCAATATAGTGATATGTCTACTACCATGGAGGATCTCATACCCCTGTTACTGTATTATCTTCAATCAAGCTGTATTCTTCTTGGTGATTCATAATTTCTTCAAAATCGCACCATAAAGATTAACATCAAGTTTCATATCTTTCAGACGAGTTGCCACACCCAACTGGTAAATCGCCTTCGCAGATGGTTCCACTACCGGTTGGTAGATCGACTTCACAGATGGTTCCCCATTCGGATGAGGATTCGCCTTCGCATGTGGTTCCTTTACCGGTTGGTAATTTGTCTTTGCAAATAGTTCATCAATCGGATGATGATTGGCAGTCAATGAAGACCACATCATCTAATGAACAGCAGGAACAACAGTGCATTTTAAAAAATATATTAAGTGAATTAAGTGTACAAAAATTAATTTAATGTAAAAAATACGCTCCACTTTTAGGGTCGAAAATGATATATAGTGCTCTTATTGTTTACGTTTATAATTGATTAAATATAAAGAGTGTTTTGAGTAGAGTTACCAATAAAATATATTTTCTAAATAAATGCTAGTATTCAAAGAAAATGACTTTTGAGATGCACCAAGGTCATCTCGACACTAGAATATACATCGCAATTTTTAAAGACTTAAAATAAAGTTTTGTATTAATAAATATAATATTTATCCGTGTAAATGATTATATATTATTTATTTTATATAATAAAGTTTCTTTTTATGCAAAATTATTAAGTTAAATTGTATTATACTATGATTTAAAGAAAAGCAAAATATGGAATGTTAACGTTAAAATATGTTATCTATTTTAAATTACGTATTTCTATTTTTGCCTTTTTTTTCAATTATCGGAACAGAAAGACAGTTTGCTTTTAAGCTTTATATTTGTATTTAAGATTGTAAATTTGTAATTAAATAAAAGGGAATTATATGCATTATGTTTATTTTATATTATTTTGTATTATATTTGGTATCTGATATATCAAAAAATGTTAGTATCTTCACTATCTTGAGGGAAATGGTAATCTCCAATATTTCAGCCATAATTTCCGCCACTTTTTAAACCCCATTTGGGGAAAACATAAAATTGGTTTTGACTCAAAAAAATTGCATGTGTGCAGGAAGTTACATAACAAAGTTGAAAAAGTGTATGATATTAGGGCGCGAAGTGCTAAATAATAGTTGAAAAGTATTTTTTCAATAAATTTGACTATCCAAATTTGAGTTTTAA
>JABUQX010096646.1:20000-27500 GCA_015478945.1 Trachelipus rathkii
GGGTAAGGAGGTTAGAGTGGGGTGTAGTATTGGGAAGAAGTAAAAGATTTTTAGGACATCTTTAGGGATGGATTTGGGTAAGGGCGGAGGGATGAAGGAGGAGAATAGAACATAGAGTAGTGAGAAAGGATATGAGAGCTTTGAAGTGGGTCTGAGAGAGTTATCGGAAACCGGGGGGGATTTTATCATAGACAAGTCTAAGAATAAAGTATGGTTTTTTTTGAAAAATTTGTTGTACTTCAGCGGTGTCTGTTGGGTGGTGGAAGTTACGTGGGGTTGAATGCCGCAGGGTCCAGGAATTGATTGTCTTGGAAATGTTTATTTGATGATCTGTAAGGCGGGCTTCGATGCAGCCCTTGTCTTTGTGCGGGTATTTAAGCAAGGATTGGGTAGCAGGTACTGAGAGATCATGGGTCTGGGTGAGGGCAGAGTATTGATCTGGAGGATGGTTTGTGGAAAGCCCGAGGAGGGTAATGTTAAAGAATCATATGGTATGGCGCAGTCTAGTGTAGATTATTCTGGAGCGACCACGTTTACGTAGCTAGTGGTGGTACGGAAAGTTTACTCCGTTGGGTGGACGGAGGGGGACTCCTAAAGCGAAGGCAGTAGGGGACACGGGGGGCAGACTTTCCAAGACTAGTGTTTAGGTTTGGATGCACACATAAGTACATAAAAACGAGTAGCTATGCATGGAGGAGGGCAGGAATTGCCATGGGTAGGCACAGGGGAACCCGCGGTCAGTGCGTTGTCTATGGCGAGAAGATGGGTAGAGATATTGTGGAGTGGTAGGAGGACGCTGGTGGCGGTGAGGCAGGAAGATGATTTGGCGAAAAGTTGTTTGAATAAGAGAAGCACGGCCACCTGTTAACGTATAAACACGGTTTTACCTACTCCTTCCTTATATACTTGGTGTAAACGCAAATTACCGGGGACCCTGCTCCAGCTGGGAAAAAGGGGGCAAGGTCAAAAGGTAAATAAACTACAATTAAACAATAAAAATAATAAAATAATATCATGATCTATACCTATATAGTATATAACTATAATACACACATATATTATATATATATATATATATAATATTACTATATATATATATATAAGCCTGCGATATATAATTTTATTACCTGGGAGTTGATTATTATTATTAGTAAGGCATATTAGTGGTCACTTATTTCTAAGATTTACTATGCTATTCTCTTCGGAGGAAATCGCCTTGCGGGTCTGAAGCTTGGACTCGGTTGGTGATTGCTCAATGAAGAAAAAAAGTAGCTATAATTGAAACAAGGGTTTCCGGAACCATGCATGCGGGATGGGTCAAGCAATTAATCATAGCGCCACATCGGATATTCCTTACTAACCTCCACAAGAAATCCTTTATACTTTCTGGTAACTTAGACCGCACGAACCATCAGTCAACATTAGCCAAACATAAGGCGCCCAAAACCATGCAAAGTCTCACCATTCTTCTCTTCCAACAATATCACATACACGTCATAATATTACTATAATACTTATATAACTACAGTATTTATACTTCTACTCACTATACCTATACTGGATTTATCAACCTAGGTATTATATCTTGACTACTGGACCTCAATATATGATTCCCTTCACCCCTACTAGGTATTTATACTATTTAGGTAATAAAGTATGACTATTCACTCTATGACGCGGTTGGCTAGTTAACGAATTATATACTTTATACTCATATATACTATACTTATATATATCGAGAGAGAGAGCGAGAGAAGAGAGAGAGAGAGAGAGAGAGTAGCGCACTCGAGCGAGGACGTACTCTCAAATTGGGTTTTAGGTGTGGAAGGGTATTTCCCATAACATTTCAGTGCCTGTATGGTTAAGCCTTTATCTTTTGCGTTTTCTAGACACACTCATCTTCCAAATAACAAACATTACGGCCATTCTTATTCTCAATGTGTAAGGGAAAATAGAAATTGCCCACAGAAGTATGGTTTCTGCCTGTCGTAGAAGGCGACGTAAAGGTCAGTAGTAGTTTTTGATTTAGCTGCCCACTACCACCGTTTCTCTTGCTTAGGTGTGCTGCTGCAGGATCGTACTGGTCGGTGATCGCGTAAAGTCGGAGACATGTATCTTTGGCAAAATTGTATGAATCGTTTGGGCATGGAAGTCAGAAAGAATAAATGTCCGAGGAAGAAGAAGTTGAGAGGAGGATGATGGGTTGTATTTAAGAGGGCAAATTAGTTGTGCTCGCTGTGATGAAAGAAGACTAATAAGAAACGATGAAGATAGTGTGTGTGTGTAAATGTGTGTAGGTGCTTGGGTGGAAAGGCAATGAGAGGAGGATGAAGAAAGGAGTTGGGATTTTGGATGAAGTGACATGTTGAACGCAAAAGCTATGCGGATTTGTTTGTGCGAGTACTAGAATTCTACTGGGTAAATCTTAAGCTAAAAGGGTCAAGGTATATGTTGTTTGTACTATTGTCGCATTGTTAAGGGGTGGCGGACTTTCTGAGATAATTGGCAAATGATATTTTAGCATGGGGTAAGTAGGAGCTTCAGATTGATTGTGTGGGCGATCTAAATAGGTGGGATAGTGTAGATACAGAAAATAGGGATCGTATAACAGTAAATTTTGGGTGACGGGAGAAATGAGAATGGTAGGAGATGATTGATTGTCTGTGAGGAGAGGTAAGTGTGTGGAGTAAATACTTTCCTTCAACACAAGAGTATTCATAACATACTTAGAGTTGGTGGTAAGTTAGAGGATGGTAGGATTGATTTTGTGGTTGGGACGCGGAGATTGTGAAAATGGATGTAGTCAGTAGGATATTATTAAAATGCTGAGGGATAGAGATTCATCGAGGATGCACAGGATAAAAATCTGTGTGTGTTGTGCGTTAAGAAAATGTAAGTTAGTGGGTTGCCTGGGATGGGAGGAGGAGGTAAGAGGAAGTGAAGTGGGAAGAATTAAAAGTGAAGTTAAGTGAGGCAAATATAATAACGAAAAGTATTTAAGAGCGGCTTGCCGGAATGGTATCAGTTGTAATGTGAACAAATGGGAGAATTGAGCCATTGGATCACAATAAAGGAAGCCTTTGGCTAGTAAGTAAGCGAGTAATGTGAACAACAACAACAACAACAACAACAACAACAACAACAACAACACTGGCACCAATACCAACAACAACAACAACTTGTGAAAGGAATAATTAAAAAAGTATACTAACTTGCTCTATAACTTCTTCTGTAGTCGCATTTTCAAGAATTGTTTCTAGATCTCCAACCTTTAACGAGCAAATGAATCCATTTTTCCCATCGCAGGGTTCAGACCCCATTGCGTATCTGGATATGACGGGACACTCCTCTGAATGAGAATTAACAAGAAAATCCAACTGTATTTTGTTAGAAAAGAAGTAAAAAATAATTTAAGAAATTGATCAAAATTAATTTGTGTGGTTGTTTTATGTGCTAGCATGATAGTTGTTTGTGGGAACAAATTTTATCACGAGAGGTTGCAGAGTGATGATAAATTCGCATTGGTGAATAATGATTGCGTATAGAAATTTAGTAACTGCAGATACAATTACATTGTAAACCTGAAGACATTGACCGTAATATCTGAAGGTGTGCTTTAAGTGAAGGTGAAGGTGAAGGTGAAGGTGAAGGTGAAGTTGAAGGTGAAGGTGAAGGTGAAGGTGAAGGTGAAGGTGAAGGTGAAGTTGAAGGTGAAGGTGAAGGTGAAGGTGAAGGTGAAGGTGAAGGTGAAGTTGAAGGTGGGATATTCGATAATATGTAAGTTGAAGTTGAAGTTGAAGAGTGAGTGAAAGTGAGGTGAAGGTGAAGTTGAAATTGAAGGTTGAGAGTGAAGGTGAAGGTGAGTTCAGGAGTGAAGTTGAAGGTGAAGGTGAAGTTGAAGGTGAAGGTGAAGGTGAAGGTGGGATATTCGATAATATGTGATTTTACAGGTCTATTACTTGGTCTAATGTTCTAAGCTCCTCATATATTATTTAATGTACTTAATTACAGGGTTGGTACGAAAAAAATCAAATGATTTAAATCAACTGATTTTTACGTGATTTTTTTTTTATAAAAAAAATCATGATTTTTTTGATTTATTTGATTTTATTTTATTTTTATGCAATTTTTTTTTCTAAAATTTTTATTTTTTCTAGTTATCACCTGGACAGTAAGTATATTTCACATCTATAAATATAATAAAAGTAAATTCATCAATGTAGTTTCAAATCATTTTTAATAAAGAAACAAATAAAAATAGAGTACTCAGATATTATATATATATATATATATATATATATATATATATATATATATATATATATATATATATATATATATATATATATATATATATATATATATGTGAAAATAAATAAAAAATTATCTTATATATATATACTCAGATATTATACAGTATACCTATATATTTAATTTAAATAACTTAATTAAACTAAATAATAATTATATTTACTAAACTTATTATTAATTAGGTAATAATTAGGATTATTTACTAATTTTATAAAAAAAAATAATTAAAAAAGCAATTTGAGCCTAAAAAATTCAAAAAAATAAAATAAAAAACAAAAAAAAAAACAAAATAAAAAATTTATTTTTCTAAAAAAAATCAAAATTGATTTTTTTCTAAAAAAAATTGAATAAATCCCCAACCCTTCTTAATTATACATAGCCTCTTGCAATGATAAGACTATTAGCAACATATCTTCTCTTTGTGAAATCTCTTTCAAGACTCAATTAAAATTGCCACTCTCTCTCCCATCATATATATATATATATATATATATATATATATATATATATATATATATATATATATATATATATATATATATATATATATATATATATATATATATATATATATATATATATATATATATATATATATATATATATATATATATATATATATATATGTTTTTTTATATATATATATATATATATATATTTTAAAATATGGATATATATATATATATATATATATATATATATATATATATATATATATATATATAACTCTGTCATATATCTATATATATATCATATATATATATATATATATATATATATATATATATATATATATATATATATAAGTTTGACTTTGTTCATAAAAGTATTGGATTATAATAAATTAAAAATGGGATCCCACGCAAATAAACAAACAGATCAATTGAATCACTTTGTCAACAAACAGTTTGATGATGTTTGATGATGTTTGATATGTATCTCGCTGCCTTTGTCTCAAGGCTAACAATTTTGTCATTTACTCAGCTTTGCTTTTGACCAGCTGATATACGTCATTCTCAAGTAGCGAAGCGAGATGGTTTTAATATAAGTTACACTGCGATTTCTTTTTTTTTACGCACTTTTTTTCCTTGCGATATTTTCCCCCGTTCCCCCTCTCTCCTTATCATTATATTTTTCCCATTTATTTCTCTGCCCCAAATCCTTTTTTTCCTGTATTTATTTCATCGATAGTGGTCCCTTTTACAGGTTCATGTGGTCCATTTTACTGGTTCATGTGGTCCCTTTTCATGGTTCATGTGGTCCCTTTTCTTGGTTAAAGATGGTCCCTTTTACTGAGTTCACGTGGTCCTTTTACTTGTTCATTTTTCCCTCCCTGGTGTGCATGCCTTTTCCTGGTCCATGTGGTCCCTTTTCCTGGTTCATGTGGTCCCTTTTCCTGGTTCATGTGGTCCCTTTCCCTGGTTCATGTGGTCCCTTTTCCTGGTTCATTAATTCTATACGAGTAAATCCTCTTGGTAAGGTTTCCTAATCCATTTGAACATGCATTCAAAATATCTTAATAGCTTCCATTACCAGTAAATCATTTTCCTAGTCTTAATACTCCTAAATCTTTACCTTCATCGTGAAGTACTAGTAGCCACTTATTTAGTTTTAATACTCTTGAACAATAATATCACAACAATTAACAGAAATAACACCTTCATCTTAAGGTTTAGTAGCCAGTAGACATTTACCTACTTTATCTACTCTTTTATATTCAATCATTTTGAAGATCTTGATTTTTCAGATTTTCACATTCAGAGTTCATATCTTTGATCACTACATCACTACAACACGTCTGCACGTGTGCACTCAAATATTTCTAGTTTCTACTGTCGATAGGTTGCCCTTTCCCTACCTTTCCCTACCTTTCCAATCTACCTTCACTACTTCCTTCCTTAACATCTATTTTACTGTGATTGATTTTACAGACAGAAAAAAATAATAATAATAATAATAATAATAATAATAATAATAATAATAATAATAATAATAATAATAATACCATTATTTTCAGATATTTTGGTTGATTATAAAATCTTATGCCTTGAATTTTTGAATCAAAATCTTTGAAGACCTATATATATATAGATATATGCATATTTAAAGTATCTGTAATTATGCCTTATATATATATATATATATATATGCTCTTTATATATATACCTATATATATATATATATATATATATATATATATATAATAATAACCATATATATAAAAGACCGTAATAAGGGAGGCTGAAACCACTTGAAATTATTTAGAACTATCAAATTTTTTGAAGACTTAAGTTCACTTGATTTTAAATAATAATAATAATTAATGTGTGCGTGTGTGTGTGTGTGTGAGAGAGAGAGAGAGAGAGAGAGAGAGAGAGAGAGAGAGAGAGAGAGAGAGAGAGAGAGAGAGAGAGAGAGAGAGTATTCTTTAATGGAAATGAGGAAACCACATTTGTGATTCGTGAATATTTTTTTTGGTTTAGTGACTGTTGAAAAAAGGGTTGGCAAAAAGCCATGGATTTTTGGCTTTTGGCTATGGTTGATTGGCTATTTGACTATTATAATTTTACATATAAGTGTCAAGTAGCAAATTAACTCTTCATAAAAATCTGATTGGACAACGATATGATGAAAGCGACATTCTGATTGGACAACGATATGATGAAAGCGACATTCTGATTGGACAACGATATGATGAAAGCGACATTCTGATTGGACAACGATATGATGAAAGCGACATTCTGATTGGACAACGATATGATGAAAGCGACTTTCTGATTGGACAACGATATGATGAAAGCGACATTCTGATTGGACAACGATATGATGAAAGCGACTTTCTGATTGGACAACGATATGATGAAAGCGACATTCTGATTGGACAACGATATGATGGTGCAGAGTCAACGAAGAAACGTTTCAGAGGTGTTCAAGTTTGTCGAAAATATCCAGGACAAATTGTATGTTCATTACTGTTCACATTCATGTGGGGTACAGCATATTAGAAATTTTATTGGAATAACAAAAACAACTTTGTAATATTTTAGGTCACCACGTCAGACAACTTTTTTTAATTGATAAAATTGGAAAGATTTTCCTAGATTCAAAATGAAGAAAACTAACACAAATATGCAAAAACAAGGTGGGTGGAAAATTACAATGGAATGTTACGATTTAGAAAAGTTTTTA
>JABUQX010096646.1:32500-37500 GCA_015478945.1 Trachelipus rathkii
CGGCTATAGGACGACCGGAAAGGAAATCAAAGGGAAGGACAGATACCGAAAACGGAAAATTTAGAAATCAAAGCTTTGTGCCAGACTATCGAAGGCTTGCGATATTCCTAGCGCAAGCAGCGAAAGATTCACCGAAGTGCCGAAGGGCTGAGGACCAAGAAACAAAGAGGCAAAGAGAAGAGAAAGGATATCACCAGTACAACTCTTCTTATGAAAGCCATACTGGCGATCAGAGATAAGATTAGAAGGATTGAGATATTTTCAAATCTTCCTGTTACGGATAGATTCGAAAACTTTAGAAAAAAATGGAAGTTAAAGCGATAGGACGATTGTTGTAGGGTCGAGAGAGAGTTCCCTCTTTTTAACCCCATTAAAAGGGGAAGGTCGGTGGAGAAAGACAGAGAACGAGGAGTATTTTAAAGCAGGGTACAAGCTCGAAAGTACAAGCTAAGAACCACAGGAGGAATACTATCAGGACCGTACGCCTTTTAGTGTTAAGCTCAGAGGGAGTGGAAATAAACATCCTTACCAGAAATTACAATATTAGGTATTAATGAGGTGGAGGAGGTGAAGTAGGCGGAATAGTTCAGGAATCGTCTAAGCTAGAATTAGAAGGAAAAGTTTGAGCAAAGAATTCAGCTTTAGCGGAAGGTAAATTGGCAGAATTGCTATCGGTAGATGCTAGAAGAGGGAAAGAGGAAGAATCGGTAGAGAGAAAGAGTCGCATGGCAAGAGCCTGGATTCGATCTCTAGTCCGGATCCTAGGTAGAAATTACCTAGAGAAGTTCTCCTCCTAGAATAGGGCTATGCCCGTGAGGTGTGAACTTGAAAAAAAAAAAGTTAAAGTTAGCTAACATTTTTTGTAAAATGTCAGAAAGTACGCCAGGAAGAGGAAACAGTAAGGTTATTTTTGACGGATTTTTTTTAGTGTCTTGGAGAATAGATTTTGCACGATTCCGGGATGAAATATAACTTGTTTGAGTTTCTGAAGTTTGAAGACGACTGTAATTCCTGAAGGCAGCGTCCAACACGACGGTAATTCTTGAAGGCGAATAGAACGAGAACAAGCATAGTTAAACCAAGATTTGTTAGGTTTAGTTGAAGGGAAATAATATGGAATTACGCCTCCATGCCAGAGAGAATCACCTCGGTGTTAAGAAGAACACACCCCGAGGGTTCACTCCCTTCCATGGGGGGAAATCAAAGAACTACGACCGCAAGTCCGACCAGTTAACAGCACCGAAGTGACAAAAACGTTTGGTCGCCATAGGTGGGGCTTTCTCCTGCAGAAGTCTTGATGATAGAACAGGAAACAAAGGTAAGAAGGTGATTGGAGGAACCCAGAAGAGAAAAGAGCTTAACAGAATTGGGAGAAGGATTAGAGGTTGAAATGGTCTAGAATGGTGACTTCACCTCCAAGACGATCAGGAATAATAGTAGGGAGCTGCTCCAACTGTAGCTGTGGGTCATTCTAAATAGAAATTGGTAGGCAAGTCCACCAGGTGTATCTTCAGAACCAAAGGAAAGCCACTGGCGGTGTCGAACGTTGAAATCACCAAGAATGATAATTTCAGAGAATGGTGAATAAGTAAGAATATGTACTAGTTTGTTTGAAGTTTAGGTAGTCGAAGAATGTAGTATAGTCAGTTGAGTTGAGAGAGAGAGAAAGAGAGAGAGGAGAAGAGACTGATAAGTAGAGAGAACAGATGAATTTAGTAGTAGATTGAGATGATAGCTTGAGCCATAAGGTTGAAAATTCAGGAAACTCCAAATCAGAGACACAAGAACAAACAACTCAATTGGTCACATGGGTACAACAATCTTCTTCGACTGAAAATTGAGGATAGAGACAGTAAGATGGAACAAAGTAGAGATTGTTGTCAGAACCTTCAAACACTTGAGTTTCAGTTAAGAATAAGCCATGAGGTTTAGAAGAGGAGGAGAGGTGATGTTCTACAAAGTGGAAAATAAGATTTAAAACCGCGATGGTTGCTGAAAAATTTTTGAAGGAAAAGGACAGGCAATAGAACATGCCGGAAATTCCATGACGTCACAAACCCCACCTCCCTAGGCCGTCAACTCCCAAGTGGTGATGGGGGGGGGGGAGACCTGGATGAGGGGTTATTTTTGGAAGCCATCCCTCAGTTCTCCAAGGTTACTTAAAATATTTTTATATAAAAAACTAAAAAGTGATTTGTGTATTGTTTATGGTGTGCCATAAATGATACCCTACTCCAGCGTAAGAAAAAGAATGTGTATATGAGCTGAAGAGGGGCAAACCATTGGCCAATGGAGTGCCTTGGGATGTACCTAACACTTCATATATGCCCAATGATGGTAATCTCGTCACTATGGGAGTGCTACTTCCCTTATATATATATATATATATATATATATATATATATATATATATATATATAATAACATATATATACATATGCTATAATATATATATACTCTATATATATATATAACATATATATGTTCTATATATATATCGCTGTAGTGATGCGGGTAACATCACATCCGCATCGCGGAGCATCCGCACACATTGATAAGATCCGCATCCGCGCACGCGTACGGATGTTGCGCGGAATAATATTTATTGTCGAGATTTGATAAAGAATTTTATAATAAAGATACTTAAGATGAATCTGATTTGACCGTCGTTGGAGTTGGATGCATTGGAAACAGCTGTGAAGAGGAAAAATATATATATATATATATATAAGAGAAGGGTTGGAAAGAGGCTGAAGAAGATGAAAACTCTAGGAGAGTTACTGATGTATTAATTGAAGCCATTTTATTGTTTAGAAGTGAAGAAGAAATTTTACCGAACTGAATAAAATATTTTAAAATTTATTTGATCAAATATTTCGAGAATTAAAATCAAAAATAAAATTAAGTCAAAATTAATATATAAAACTAGAGGAGCTACAAAATTTTCATATTCCAGTTACTAGTTGATTTTTCACTAAAATATTCTGTGAAGGAAGAAAAATTTGGGAATTGTTTTTAAAATTATAATTTTGGATTACAAATAATTACATCTACTTCTAGGTGATATTTGGTTGCGAAAATGGATAAAGTATTCAGCGGAGAGTCAAGGAAAGAAAAAAGAATTTTCATTGCATAATAATAATGATTACGATGAATTAATATTGAGTTAGTTGTTGTTGTCGCAGTCCAGATCATGATTGCATGGTTATACTTAGGGCAGCAAGACTGCAACCCAGTCACTTTCCTTTGCTTACGTACTCTTGGGCCAGCGTTGGTATCTTATGCGCCTAGAGGAGGCAACTCCTCTCGAGCTCTGGGAGGCGAGTTTGAGGCCTGGGGAGAAGATGCTAGTTCTTTGAAGAGGATGAACCACAAGTGTTTAACTCGAGACTGGCATCAGAATTTGCGCCGAAACGGCTTTCTAGAGTGTTCTGGGGTTGTGAAGTTGGCTTTGGGAGAAGAAAGGAGAGAGAGCCTTTCGAGACCAGGGCTGAGAAGCTCTTCCTGGGAGTTGTTATAAAAAAAAAAAAAAAAAAAAACTTAAATGAAAATCTGGAAATGAAAATGAAAATGAGTTGCAGGCAATTCAAAAACGGCTTGATATTCCATATCTTAATGTTATCAAAAACATTCCAACTCACTGGAATATGTACACTTCATATGATGGAAAAATGGTATTGCTCAAAGAACCTCTCTTGCTATGTACACGCCAGTTCGTATTCCAATATTAACATTCTTAATTGAATATGGGAAAATGACTTCATATCACACTGCATTAAGTAAGCTATTGAAACCATTTGAAGAAACTACCAAAAAAATCACCTCTACAGCTTTTGTCTCCGATGTAATACTGCCATTAATCTCAACGCTAATGAAGCATTTTGGGACCATCTTCAAATGAAAATGATGATGGTTTTAAAAAAGAATGAAATATGTAATTAAACTAGAGATAGAAAAACGCTTTGGTTCTGTGTAAATTAATGACCTTCATACAATTGCAACTTAGATCCCCGTTATAAGGGCAAGTTTTTGTAACACAATATTAGAACAAGTTAATTCGTCATTTTGTGTTTACCGGGTTTAAAATTAATCAGATGGTTAAGCGTTACATTCGCCATTACCCATTAAAAAGGAAAAAACAAAAATCACGACAAACAACACCTTCTAAGTAAATCAATACTTAGAGTCACTGGAAGAATTTCTACAGTCAGTAGTGATGAAGAAACACACGTATTACCAAAAAATGACTATCACCAAGGAAAATGACTAGATACAAATGATGATCCTGTCAGTTGGTGGAAAGTTAAGCAAAATGTTTACCCACGCATGGAGTAAACTTGCAAGGAAATGCTGTCCTCCAACTTATGTTCCAAGTGAGAGAATATTTAACAATGCTGAGCTAATATATGATGAAAATAGAAACATACTCTCTGCAGAAAGGCAGAAAAATTGATTTTTCCTCAAGCACAACCTTCCCATATTTGAATTTCAATACAGTGCAAAAGTATATAATCCATTGTAGAATCTCTTTCATTGAAGCTGAGTTGGAAAAGAAGTTGGTGGGGTGGGTGGAGTTAGGTTTCCGTCCGTACCTATGTTTTTAATTATATTAATAGATTGTATTAAACTCGATATATATATATATATATATATATATAGTAATATATATATATATATATATATATATATATATATATATATATATATCTATATAACTATATATATATATATATATATATATATATATATATATATATATATATATATATATATATATGTATATATAACACTCTATATATATATATATATATATATATATATATATATATATATATATATATATATATATATATATATTGCTGCTAAATATATATAAATAAACATATATATATTTATTTCTATATATTCATATTTATGTATTTAATATATATATATATATATATATATATATATATATATATATATAAATATATATATATATAATAAAAAAGTATATATAT